>WURT03346195.1:0-24039 GCA_009936505.3 Holothuria glaberrima | reverse complement strand
ACTGGCACAAATTAATGGAGGAAATTGAGCACTGGGATTGGAGACCCAACAACGACCAGTTAAAACCAACTGGCTCGAACCTTCTGATAAGAGAGAATCTATTATTTTATTTAAAAATTTCTCCAAAAATGGACGAAGTTTGTGACCAATTAATTTTTGAAATACAAGTACTGCATCACTTAATACACCTACATATAAAATACTATGAAATATTTCACGATGTTTGAGCTAGCTGTTTAAAACTTGCGGTTCAAGGGGACTTTCTATAGATGGCGCACTGCGATAATGACGTAAAGAACAGGAGTAAATGAGGGGTGGAAATAAGCTTTGGTACACAGTTTAACTCCGCCACTCAACTTTGCTTTGAGGTTCCATCGGTCATGATGTAACTTTCAGACAGTTTTGCAGAATGTTATATTTTAAAGACTGAAAATATTTGATTTTTATGAAGAAGAAGAACTCTCATGTTAATTAACTGAATTTTTGAGTTCCAAAAGAAATTGTTGAATAGCAGTATAATAACGTAGGATTGTAGGAACACAAAAATTTAGTGTAAATAATGTTTGCAAGTTTAAAGGAATTTTTAACAGTGTGCGTCAGTACAAGAACATTTCATTTTCAAATTTCCCTCCTACAATAAGCATATTCCTAGAGAAAGCACAAAATTTATAGTCATTGAGGTTCAAGATTTATTTCAATCTTATACAAAATAATTACCCCAAATCGGTCGAATTTTCAAACACAGCTACATTGGTGATGTACAAGTTTACCTTATTTTCCCTACACAAAATGTCTAATGACCCGAAAGCGCGCCCTTTTTATAAAAGTGCTTGAAAGTTACTTAACCTGACAACTAGTGTTGGACCGATCATCGGTATCCACCATCGGTATCGGCCGAAATTTCCCATTTTCGTCCAGTATTGGTTTCGGTCAAATTTACCTTATTTTCCTATATCCCTAGCCGGTATTTATCGTCCTATATCGGTATCGGTATCGGTGATGTTATATCGGTAATAACGACTACTTGCAATATGGATACAACTCTACTGACACCACTTGCTACGAAAAGCTAAATTGAAATAGTGGTTGAGTATAGAGGTTCTTCACGTGACGTCATTGCGTTTCAATTTGGCATACTGGCCGTCACTGAACATGCGCAGAATGTAAGTTATCGATACACGCGCTCCACACAGCCTTAGTTACATTTGTTTTACCTTGGACGCCTGGCCGTCAAAATAGAAAGATATAAGACATCACTCTTCAACTCACATCAAACTGACGTGTGATAGCTGAAAGGTTTAAGGTTAAAATCGAATGCACTCACCCCGATTTGAATTATATACCCCGGTATCTAATCCATCAGTTCTTCGTTTTTCATCATGTAACATTATTTTCGTTACTGAAAGCTAAACTTATACAACGGAACGCTTTGGTTTACCTTAAAGGGGCTGTTGTATCACCCCAAGCATATTTTTGACTATACCTATATATCTCTAAATATAATTGTGACCTACATTGGTTGTCATTAATTTAAAAATAGATTTATTCTGATTGGTCAATGATGACTTGTGGAGTCAGTTGTGTTTTCAATTAAGCTAAAACATGTAGTGTGTTGGCCTCGCACCGGCGGCGATCCCGTGGGACGGGGGGGGGACAGGTCCTCCCATTATTTGAGAAATCGCCCATTGACTTTGATTTTTTACACAGTAAATTATTTGAAAAATTGGGTTATGCCCCCCTCCCCCCAATATTGAGAAAAAATCACCGCCTTCTTGGCCTCGAGCAATTTAAACTGAATGTAAGCTACTATGACTTGTTTGCGAGGCGTAGTAGACAGGTGTATCTGTTTAAACTGGTGGAAGGGCTAGAAGTTACTTGGTAGGGTGAACTTTCACTGCGTGCGGGGAAGAAATTGTGAAGCATTTAATATTAAATAGTTTTGTTTAAAAACCTCAGTAAAATACTTGAACACTTGCAAGGAAAATAAAGGGGATTTATAAGGTTTACCTCAGAGGGCGAAATATATTCAAGGAGGCGAGATATGTTAATGAAGAGATAGACAAATGTGACTTTTGTTCTCAAAACTTTCTAAAGGGAAATTTTTTCCTAGGTATCGTCCCATGATTCCCACCACCCTTTACTAATGGCCTGGTTTGGACTACCTGCTTATTCCCTTTAAACGTAAAATCTTTTCAACGAGTCGCCCGTCTCTGTTTGTTGGATTTTGTTACGTTTAAGGGTTGGTTTTATCTCACAATCATGACTAGGGTCCTTACCACCTCATTTGCTCATAATCCATGCTTGACAGACTAAACCGCAAATAGAAGCGCGCGCTCTAACAAGCTAAATCAATATTACCGACAAGCTTCTAACAGTAAAGCAAGCAAGCCATCCTGTTAGGGGAATGTATAGGAATAAAACCCAGCATGACCGCCTAGGCAGAAGATGACATCGCATGAAATCGGTCTTTACTTGAATGTTTGGTCATAAGGGGAAGAGGCTATGATGGTGATGATGGTGATGGTGATGGTGATGGTGATGGTGGTGGTGGTGGTGGTGGTGGTGATGGTGATGATGATGGTGATGGTGGTGGTGGTGGTGATGGTGATGGTGATGATGGTGGTGGTGGTGGTGGTGGTGGTGGTGGTGATATATTTTAAGTGCTCAGTACAAAAAATACAAAACGTCGGCCCACAAGCAAAAGAAAGCAAGAACTAAGAATGCAAATTAAGCAATAAAATAGCTTAAAAGGGGGATCACCCTTTAAATTACAGTAAACAGGATAAAACACAACGAGCCTAGCATAAATGATAAAACGTGTTAATGTAAGAAAAATAGGGCAACAAACCAAGTAAAGAAAGGAAACACAAATTTGAACACCAATCAAACAATAATAAACAAAGCAATAGCTAAAAAGAGCATAAAAAAGACAGGACTGAGAAGAAAATAAAACAATAAAAAAATAGAGAAAGTTAAAATGCAAGATTAAATTAAAAGAGTAAAAAAAAAAGAGACGGAAAAATGGAAATTAATCACTTCTAGCGACTTGATATTGCGGATTGATGTGGGAAGATTGTTCCACGGGTATGGGGCAGCCCAGGAAAAATCTTTTTCGCCAAGTTTTGTTCTAATGCGTGGATCAGTTAGCATTGCAGTGTACTGACACCGTACGACTCTTTCAGAATACCTCAAGTAGGGAGGGGAAAATCATGGAGGGTCTTTAAGGTAAGGAGCAGGATGTTGTAGTGAAAGCGAGCTGTTATAGGAAGCCAATGAAGTTGTCGAAGAAGAGAAGTGATATTTTCAAATTTCGAAGTCCTGGTAATTATGCGTGCCCCTGTATTCTGCACACGCTGAAGTTTCCGTGATTAGGCTTCTGACAAAAGTACATTAACGAATAACGGTAGTCGAATGTTGAAGTAATAAGACCATTAATAAAAGATTTAGTTGCATTCAAGACGTATATGACCAATATTACGAAGTTGAAAGTATGCCTGTTTACAAATGTGGTTTATATGAGTATCCATGGTAAGATTCGAGTCAAGATACACCCCGAGTGTTCTTCAGAGACAGGACTAATCAATATTTCATCAGCCACTAACTGACTAAGGAAACATGAAAGTTTCTTAAATTATGACTTGATGCAAATAGCATTACTTCAGTCTTGTCAACATTAAGGTTAAGTTTATTACTTGTCATCCACAAACTGATATCAGAAATGCAATGTTCAATACTTGCTACGACAGATTTACTAACAGATTTACTAACAGAGACGTTCGAAGGTTTAAATGACAGGTGTACCATCTGCGTAAAAGTGGTAATCCAAATTATGACTGTTACTGATGGCTCCAATAGGTTTAGTGTACACAGTATATATAGCTTAGGGCCAAGTACGGATCCCTGTGGAACACCAAACTCTAGTGATGCGGAATCGGGAATCTCACCATTAATGCCGACTTTTTGAGATGGATTGAACGAATAGGACCCAAACTACTTCAATGCAATGTCCTTAATTCCGAACTGGTGTTTGGGACGCGAAAACATGATCTTATGGCCGATGGTATCGAAAGCATCTGACGAATCTAACATCACTAGGATAGAAACAAGTCCTTTGTCCATTGATTCCATGATGTCATTCTTTTACTTAATCAGAGCAGTTTCAGCTGTAGTAACCCAAAATTAGATGATTTTTGAGTCAATCTGCGAAAAAATTGTAAAGAATCTGTTTTCAACGGATTTGAGTAGGTAAAGGTGTCTAGATTTACCAAAAAAAGATTCGGCCGGTGTCGGCTGGGGAACCTCAAAATGGCGTCCAAAATTGCCGCCGCACGCAATTTTTTTTTTTTTTTTTTTTCGTAAGGTGGGTAGGGCAAGTTATGAAGTAATCATATACAACGTTGATTGAGTGGATTGAGAAAATGATACTTATATTTAACTAAGTTCAGACTGAATGTACTCCTACTTTCATTCTGTTTGCTAAGCCCTCTTTAAGGGTTTAGGGATATGACTGTCAGAGGAATATAACGTACGGCCTGCTACGAAGGCAAGGTATGAGACACAAGTTTGACAACTATAAAGTTGACTCAAAATGAACCGAAATGTGCCATATTTTTATCACATCTTTTCAAATTACGCCAACATTTAGTCAAATATTTGGCAAGATTCCGTTTTTCACTGTTCTTAGCTAGATTTCATTTAGAGTGTAGTTTCATCTGTGTTAATGTACCGTATGTTCCTGTGAAAGACAACAGGGAGCTGTAGCAGTTAAGTATGGTGCAGGAAGCCACTCAATCTTCAGTCACTAGGCATGCTAGGCCTAACCGAGTCAGAGGAATTTCCGAGATAGTCTTCGCAGGGAATTACTATAGCAACTTCCTGGTGTACGTCAAGTAACTTCAGGTTACGGAAACTTCTTCCGAGAAAGTGCACGAAACGATTTCCATTTTATTGACTTGCCTAAGCATTCGGAAACGCCAGTGCCTGCAAGGCAAATCGATGCCAAATGTTTCTTCGTCACTTTTAGTGGTGTAACATATGCGACCCTTTTTGCAGAGTCCGCTCTGCTGGGTACTGTCGATGGATGAGGATATGGCGAAATAACAACCATTGAAACAAAATGAAAAATTCAAGAACATTAGCATCAGCGTAAAACAGCGATAGCTCGACTAGAGTTTTCAGCTGATCTAAAATATATCCGTGGCATTCCATAATTTTACAAAAGGAAGGGCGCCACACTTTATAATGGCAAGGTCGAATGTGTGAATGCCAAAGGCGCACAGCGTTGATGGGGTGAGGTCAGGATTTGCCCAAAAGGGCCTAGATTCCCCAACGGAGGAGGGTTTCAAATCCCGGAGGTGCCTCGTCAACACGTACACAACAGTTGGCCAATCATTGCAATCAAAACCTTATTTGCAAGACGTCATAGCATGAAGCGTGGTTTCCAAAGCTTATTCGACACAATACACAAACTTGACTTTACCGAGTTTAGTAGTGATTCAGTGTTAAGTTGGTAAATTCAGTTATGGGAGAGTTGACACAGCGCACGAAGCGCGCACAAATTTGTTACGGATACTCTCACTGACAGCCAAAATATATGAATATTTCGGGGCGGTGCCCGGCTAATTACATAGGAATTATATGCATTGTATACATATTGTGGCTATACTATGTTCTATACGAATAGGTTTACTTGAGTCGTTTACTAAAGGCCATACCGATTGACAAATGCAAGAGAACAACTACGGATGGCCTACGTGATTGAGGATGAAATTTGCGTCTCCCGAAAATTACGTAAACCGCGTATTTCTTGTCAAACCACTTACTTCGAGTGTTACTATTTATCTATAACAACCAAGCAAAGACGAGGACAACGAAGTAACAAAAGGGCCCTAAAACTTTTAGGTCATATATTTGGAGATATTGTAGAATTGTTTTGGTACAGACAACAGAATCTACATATACTCATAGCAAGCAAATTGGACCATTTGTCGGGAGGGCTGCCATCTATTGGGGTAAAAACAGTGGATCCAAGGGGTAAATTAGAGCCAAAAGAGTAAATATATCCCCAAGATAGGTCGAATTAAACTTTTCTTATATCCCTCAGTGGCGCCGGCACGGGGCGGAATGGGGGGTGCGTGCCCCCAATCGAAAATTTCTGAAAATTTTAAAATGATCCCAAAAGGCGTTTAAGCTATAGAAATCTGTAGGGGGTAGGATGTGTGTTTCGACCGAGTGATGGATCTATGGTAATTATTTTCTATCACAAATGTTTCTCAGACTATCGGAAATTTCGCAAATCTTTCGGAAACTATCAAAATTTTGCGCGCTTTGTGAGGTTCAAACCTACCACAATGTTGTTCTACTTATCGATATCTTCCGTTAGCAACTCCTAGAGAAACACAACAGCAAAGTCCAAAGCTGTTTACTAGGTAAAAGACTGGATTTTTTGAGTGTCATGTGTGTTATTTCGGTAATTAAAAGTGTCTCGATGCAGATTCAGAATGCAGGTTTTGTCATGGAAATCTTATGTAGCGAAAATTTTCTGCGCGCTTCGCGTACATCCGTCACGGGTTTCCATTCCATCTCGTGGCCATTATGTCTGGTATTTAGGGGCCATTGAGCCACGGGCCCCCTCACTGGTACCGGGTTTTTTTTAGTACCTAAATTTGGTAAAAAAAATTTAACAGAAAATTTTACTGAAAAGTAGCATATGTGGCACCAGATTGCATGTAAGGACACCCAATTTTTCAAAAATTTTCAAAGGGAAGGGAGGACACCCCCTCCTCTTAGAATCCCTCCCCCAGGCCGGCGATTACATGGCATACTGCATGGCAACCCGTCAGAAACGCCACTATAAGCATTATTTAATTGCTCCCTTTTTATTGCCTCTTTCACCTAAACAAAAATTAGAACTCACTAAAATATGGACACTTTCCAGTCATATATGATCAGCTCCAAAAATATCCAAAAGATAGCACCATTTTGCATCTAATCAACCTTAAATTCACAAAAATTTCTCAAAGGGGAGAAGGACACCCCTTAGACCCCTCCCCAGGACGGCACATTTATATAGTGACAAAGGAAGGATCCCCATTGCTGTGCACAAAACGCAGGGCACATAAAATAAAGGGCAAGTTAAGCAAACATGGCACCATTGGTGGTGCCCCCCCATCACCAAAGTTTGCAGGCGCCACTGATATCCCTATTATACAAAGGTATAATTAAATGTCCACCTATGGTATAATCAAGTATAAGATGGAGCTTAGGGTAAGAACCTCAGGTTGTGAAGGTTAGAATGAACTGACAAAGCAGTACAACAAATATCCTAAAAGTGGAAATCTCACCAAATATTCTAAGAAAGTTTTACCATTGCATATGAAATATAAATGTAGACTTAAACCTCTCCTTTAATTAATAAATTGAAATATCATTGCGCCCCAAGAAGTAATGAATCATGAACACAGGTCGGCGCGAGGGTATTTTGATAGGGGCAAAGTATGGGGTGAGTGATCGCTGTCCAGGGGGGACCTACCCCTCCCCTTTGAGAAATTTTTGGTAATGTAAGGAGGCTTAGACTCAAAATGGTGCTGTTTTTTGTGATATTTTTGAACTGATCATGTATGGCTGGAAAGTGTTCATAATTTAGTGAATTCTAGTTTTTGGTTGGGTTAGAGATGGTTTTGGTTAGGTGAAAAAGGGACGTCTTGGGGGTCTAAGGGGAGGGTGTCCCCCTCTCCTTTCAGAAAATTTTGTTACTTTAAGGTTGATTAGATGGAAAAATGGTAGTCTTTGTGATATTTTTGGAACTGATCGTTTATGGCTGGAAAATATTCATGATTTATTGAGTTCTAATTTTTTGGTTGGGTAAAAGAGGGCAGTCCTGGAGGAGAAGTCTAACCGGGGGGACCCTTTGAGAAACTTTTGTTACTTTTAGATTGCTTCGATGCAAAATGATGCTGTCTGAGGGATACTTTTTGAACTGATCATATATGGCCGGAAGACGTTTATAATGTAGCGAATTCAATTTTTTGTTGGGTTAAAGGGGAGAGAAGCATTTATTGTCTGAGAGAAGGTTATGTTGTCAACAAATCTCCTGAAGCCCCGTTTTGGATACTTTACTGTCTTCTATTCGGGGAAAGCTTTTACAAAAAGATACGTGCGTGGAGTCCACAGAAACATTCTTTACCTATTACGAAAATTTTCCTTGCATCATTTGCGTATTATAAAAGCAGGGAGCAAGTGTTAGCTTCATGATGAAAGGTATCTAAAGGCCGCAAACACCGGAATAGGGCCTCCTGAAAGCTCTGGGTTAATTATATCGATCAGATATAGGCCTACCCAACCCATCCTTTTCTCTTTTTAATTTTTTTTCTCGTTCGCTTCCTCCTGTCTTCTCTTTCGTTTTCTCGTAGTTTTTTCCCTCTTCATTTCCTTCTCTTTTTCCCTTTTCCCGCAAATTCTAGGGAGGCGGTCGCCCCCTGCCCCTGTGGCGCCTCCCCTGCATGAACATATGCAAATATCTTTATACAGTGGAATTTCAGGTTAAGATTCAGAGATTCTACTCTTCGTAGATATTTTTCAAGGCTCTTTTTCGTAGAACAATCATCTTAAACTCTCCTGTTTTGTTTCCACTTTTTAAAAAGCAAGAAGTCTGTAATGTGTACAAAATAAATAGTCTTTTTGCTTCTCTGCAGGAAGTTCAATTTCAAAATATTAATAACCCAGGCTACATTTTGAGTGTGTCAAAGGCGATAAATTGATTTTCTTCTCACGGACGGAAGACACCTAATTATTTCACATTGAAAACTGCAGAATTCTACCTTACTAATCTATAACTATTTTGCACCACCTATTGATGTCGACAGTGACCATTGAAGAAGTGTGTATTGATTGTGTTCTGTATTTTCAATCGATGAAGTAATTGGATATAATGTCAAGAAGATTACAAAGGTGTAAATATTGACTTTTTCTAATAGACATTGTAAAAACTGGGTCGCTTGTCTTTTGTCTTAGTGTGAATGTGTTTGTATGAAATTGTTTCACCCCATTTTAGATACCCTCAGGTGTAGTGTCTTTTTAACTAGTGTCTATTTTAAATTTCAGCCACACAGAAAAGACACCACGTGCTTTGAGAGATTGACCAGTTGTGTGTCTTGGCTAGTAGTAACCCAAAACTAAGATCAATCTGCGAAAAAATTGTAAAGAATCTGTTTCAACGGATTTGAGTAGGTAAAGGTGTCTAGATTAACCAAAAAAAAATACCTCCGGTGTCGGCTGGGGATCTTCAAAATTGCGTCCAAAATTACCGCCGCACACAATTTTTTTCGTAGGATGGGTAGGGCAAGTTTTTAAGTAATCATATATACCGTTGCTTGAGTTGATTGAGAAAATGATACTTAGATTTAATTAAGTTCAGGCTGAATATACCCCTACTGTCACTCGGAACTTCCCTTAGTTTCTTCACTACCCTTAATCTCAAAAACGTTAAAAAATCTTTTCATTAAGTTACCATATTCAATCAAAGCAGTGTCCTTTACAGTCTCAGTGTTATTAAACTGAAGGTACTTGAGTTGCGATAAACCCAGTGTAACAACATGTTGTGGCCACTATTCATACGGAACATGAACAGGTAAGCTTGATATGAAGCGAGGAAGGCAGACTCTATGAATTGTCATGCGCAAAGACTGCAATTGCACGAATAATTCGTAATATTCCCCTCGCTATCCTACGGAAAAAACTCGCCCGCCGCACATGTAATTAATAATATATTGAAATAATGAGAAAAATAGTTATGAAAATATGTTGAACTCACTGGCACTTAAAATATGGCCATGGTTCATGCTAAAAAATTTAAAATTATGTTTAAGAACATTTTTGTTTCAACTGAGGTCAACCAAGATGGTGGAAAAAGCAAAAAGGCCGCTAATGAAAATAACAATGTAGCATAAAAAATAGATAATAATTATCATTAAAAATATATTTCGATTAAAAAACCCCATATACCTTTATAGCAGATTGTGCATTAAATTCAAAGCATAATTTCTGATATTTGAGTTAGGACCCCATACTAACCAAGATGGTAGAAACAACAAATTGGCCACCAATAGAACGATCATGTGTATAAAAATAATAAGAGAAATAATCATTAAAATACTTTTGACACCGTAGTTACACTTAATATCTGGGCATGTTTTATGACAAACAAACCAAATCTGTTTTAAAAATATTTCGTTTGCAATTTAGCGGAAAAAACAATAACAAATATTTTTTAGCTGTAATACCTATATGGGGAGCCGTTTTAGAATTTCCGCCATCTTGGTTGACCTGGAACCTATAAAACGTATCCAGAAAAATACATTCTGAATATTTACTAAAGTTTATGGACAATTTTTTGTTTAAATTTGTTACAAACATTTTGAAAGAATTATTTTCCTTATGATTATAAAATATTGTAGTTATATCACTGGCGGCCATTTTGCTTCTTCCACCATCTTGATTGACCAAAAATCCCACAAAATGTTCTAGAAAATTCTTTGGAATATTTGGCACAAAATATGGCCAAATGTTAAGAGCAACTGATAACGAGTATATGTTTTAAGAGTTAGTTTTCTTTTTATTATAATATATTGAAATTTTAACATTAGCGGCCATTTTGCTATATCCGCCATCTTGGTTGACCCAGATCCTAAATGAAATATCCGGAAAATACCTTTTGAATAATTAGAAGAGAAAATGGACACATGTTAGGTTTACCTGAGTCAGAAGTATTTTTAATGATTATATCTCCTATTATTTTCATTCATTACGATTGTTCTATTGGCGGCCATTTTGTTGTTTTCGCCACCTTGGTTAGTATGGGATCCTGAATAAAATATCAGAAATCATGCTTTGAATTGTACGTACAACCTGCTATAAAGATATATGGGGTTTTCAATCGATATATATTTTTTAATGATTATTATTATCTATCTGGGTGATTCCATAAATAAGGGAGTCAGTAGATTTGGTGTCCCACTTTACATTGTGATATATTTCACCTTCAAATTGGCAATGCATTAAAGCATTTAAGTAGAAGGAGATGGTCTCAGTCACAAGCTTTAGTGGTGCCTTATATATTCCAAATTATACTAAACATATCAATAACTCGTTATAATATTATGTGCCAAGAACTGATTTTTTCCCATTGTAAATGGGACACCAAGGGTATGACATTTACAAATTTAGTAAAGCGTTTTTCCTTATTACAATGAGCTGTATAAACCCCTAAATCTTGAACAGGTTTTAAGATGTATCTTTAGGAAGCATTTGAATAGTACTTTGGAATATATGCATCTCTACTAATTCTGTTTGTGCAAAATGGAATAGCAACGTGAACGGAGTACCCCCGTGTAAAACTACGAGTAAATTTTTGGTGTCCCACTGCAAATATAATTTTGTCATTTTACTACAATTGTGCTTGAAATATTTAAAAGCATCTTGATGTATTTCCAATTACTATATAGTCACTATTTAAAAATGCAAAATTTACACAATTAACAAAATGTGCATAGTTAAGTTTTGAGAAGAAAATTTCACTTAGTAAACGGGACACCAAACGGTGTCCAGCTTTTTTTAAGGGGTACATTTTCTACAAGCTCAACCCAATCTCCTGATTTTATGCATTACCATCCATAGAAGACCAAAAAGCATAACATCTACAACGTTGCACATTCATTTTAAGAGGACTTAAGTCATGATTTCAGTATTATGTAGAAAATCTGTTTTTGTGTCCCGTTTACACGGGGAGAAATGAGTGTATTTTGAACCGCAACTATTGTTAGGAATAATTGTTTTCAAACTTTTGACATGATTTGCACTTTTCCTGTACCCAAACATAATATGCAAAGGTAACATTTCTAGTTAGCCTTTTAATTATGGAACTGAAAATTTTACCCAAATGTCACAAGTTGACTCCCCTATTTACGGAATCACCCACCTTGTTATTTTATTATAAGCGGCCTTTTTGCTTTTCCGCCATCTTGGTTGACCTCAATTAAAACAAAAATGTTTTTAAACATAATTTTATCTATTTACTTTTTTGCATGAACCATGGCCACATTTTAAGAGTGAGTGAGTTCAATATATTTTTCATAAATATTTTTCTCGTTATCTCAATATATTATTAATTACATGTGCGGCGGGCGAGTTTTTTCCGTAGGATAGCGAGGGGAATATTATGAATTATTCGTGCAATTGCAGTTTTTCCTCATGACAATTCATAGCGTCTTCCTTCCTCGCTTCATATCAAGCTTACCTGTTCATGTTCCGTATGACCAGTGGCCACAACGTGTTGTTACACTGAGTTTATCGCAACTCAAGTACCTTCAGTTTAATAACACTGAGACTGTGAAGGACACTGCTTTGATTGAATCTAGTAACTTAATTGCACTTCAAAAACAAAGATTTTTTAACGTTTTTGAGATTAAGGGTAGTGAAGAAACTAAGGGAAGTTCAGAGTGACAGTAGGGGTATATTCATCCTGAACTCAGTAAAATCTAAGTATCATTTTCTCAATCCACTCAACCAACGTTGTATATGATTACTTCATAACTTGCCCTACCCATCCTACGAAAAAGATTGTGTGCGGCGGTAATTTTGGACGCCATTTTGAAGATCCCCAGCCGACACCGGCGGCATCTTTTTTGGTAAATCTAGACACCTTTACGTACTCAAATCCGTTGAAACAGATTCTTTACAATTTTTTCGTTGATTGGGTAAAAATCATCTAATGTTGGGTTACTACAGGTGCGCCGCCAGAATATAGTGAGTGAGTGAGTGATGAGGTACAGGGTTTCTGAATAATAAGACAACTAATTGCCTTTAGTCAGCACGAAACGCCCCGAAAAAAGTAGCATTGTTAGAGACATTCTAGTAATGTTTCACGCAAAAAGAATTCAGTGTTATCTGTACCGACTTCCAAAGTTACACTGTCTTGTGTCTATTATAATCTATCGATTAAAAAAATAGAAAAAGAAAAGCCTCCTTATTCTGTGGACACAACTCCCGGAAGTTTTTCTAAGTAACTTCAGAACGTTTCAAAAAATTTATGTAGAAAGTGATAAAAGTTTTAAACAAATGTTAATAAACATTAAAAATGGGAAGGATTATGAGGAATTTCTAAAAATTTTTTCAAAGAATCTCTATAAAATCTTTAAGAATTCCGACATGGTCAAATATTTTCTTAACAATTTTTGAAGAATTCGAGAATTTCCCATGAGGAGATGTAGAATTTAAATTATATTAAGGGCTTACAATTCTACAAACATTATAAAACTTCTAAAGATATTCTTTAAAAATTTAATTAAGATTTTTTAGAAATTATAGAGAAAACTTAATAAAAAATTTAGAATATGTTGTGAAAATACTTAACAACTTCTATAGATATTTTGTACAAATTCTTTAATAAATCTTAGGGTAACAAATTTATAGAAATTGAAAAGAATCTTTTGTACAAAATTTAAAACAATATTTTTATGCAAGGGGTGTATCCATTTAGTCGGGTCAAAATCTGCACAATGATTATTTTTGCAATGTTATGAAATGGTAATATTTTAGCACGTAAACCGACTATGCCATTCAAAGCAAAATTATGAAGTTTTGAACGTAGCAGAATTTAAAGCATCATAGTGTAAAATAATCAAACTTTTCCGTAAATTTTAAAAGTGTTGTGTTATTATTATCAGTCTACTAATTGCGGAAAAAAAAAATTTATTGATTGTTGCTTAGCAACCACATAAGCAAACTTTGTTACACAGTATTGAATTCCAACGCTGTAAGTTTAACGAGACATCATTATGTACAATTGTGCTTCACACCTCCGACCAATGACAGTGCTTAATGGAAACCGGCATATCAGTCCTATGATGCAATCGATAAAGCCATAAGGATGTGTCTTGTCATGACTTATTGGGGTCGTTTGAATCTTAAATGTACCAGTTTTAGCATATACTATGCAAGCGGATTGACGTTTGTGGAAGACCTATACAAGAATATGGAGTCTATCTCTGGCATACAAATCGCTTGGATGGCTTTAATTTTCTTTGTGGTTACTGCAGGTATCGAACTTACTCTTTTTTCAATCCTTTTCTTACTTTCCAATCTTTAAAACTTCTCAATCTCTTGACAAAGCTCATGTGTAGTGTCTGTTCTTTTCAGCTAGTCTAGAACGGGACCAAGCATGACATACCATTGATGTAGAGGTCTGAGGGTTGAGAGGTTGGTCAGTTAAGTTTGTTGACCTTTCAGGGATGTAGCTCCTTTGGGAGTAACGTTTAGTTTTCGCACTTCGGCCCTTCGCTAGAGAGTTAGATGGGACTTTGAAAAAAAGTTATCTATAAAACGTCACCGAATGTTGTATGTGTATATATGCATTTAGTTGGTAAAAATTTTAGTAAGTATAATTTTCGAAAATTCATACTAAAATGTTTTTTAGATACATGCAATAATAGTAAAAAAGCAGACTTTTAGCAGTTCCTTAAGATTTTGAAAAGTAGCTAATCCATGTTATCAGGAAGTGAATTATATGACTCTATAGGGGTTGTGGTTCCTTGAGAGTCTACCCTGCATTTATCGACTAGGGTCGAAACGATTATTTACCGAACCAGGACACGATTTCTTAAAAAGTTACACTCAATTTTTAATTTGATCTAAGTTACATTCAAACTTTAGTTTGATCTATCCATGGCCGTATGGGACTGTTTTCCAGAGAGGCGGTGATTTTTGCCCGACTCCAGACCTCGCCCCCAGATTAAAGTGTAGAATTTAACTGTCCAATTCTCCGCCAGACTGAGACGAAATATCTATTCGATTTAGTCAGGTTTTTTGACATTTGGGGGGGGGGAGGTCGCCCTCAGCACCCTGGCCCGTACGGGCATGGATCTACCATGCAATGATCCTATGTAATCAATTTTAAGATTGAGGGTGACTCTTTTAAGAAACAGTGCCCTTGTATGTTTTACAACAAACTAAGATCGCTCTTTATAACTTGTGTGAGATTATTCCCCAGGTTTTCTGGTTTGCTTAACCACAACACGGTGGTTTTTCAGCTTTATGAAATATCATCCGTTATCTCCTACACGGCGTCTTTCCTTCGTGGAGTCAGCGAGCTCTAAAATGTCCTTCGTTCCTCTGAAGCTGCATTTTACTATGTACAGTGTACCCAATGATATTTGTGATTTATTGTTCCCGGAGGCGTCGGAACGATTTTTAAAATGATGCGGCCGAAATTGGGGTCTGGGGGTAACTAATATGGGGAATGGGTATAAGAGGTGTCCCATTCCCTTTGAAAAATTTTTTGATTATTACGTGTCCTTAGATGAATTTTGGTGCTATATTTGTCAACTTTTAAAGTAACTCACTACATTAATGGCGCCCTCATAGTACCACTGTATGCTATCGGAGAATGGGTGAATAATTTTTTTGTTTTTTCAATCTTCACTTTTCCATTTTTTTTTATTACTTTTTTTAAGATTCGCTGAAAAGTAGTACGGCAGATGACGTACCTGCCGTAGCGGTTCCGACGCCTCTGATTGTTCCATTTACCAGCAAAATACCCACTATAATTGGTTCAAACTAGACAAGCAATACCATCAGGACCCCCTCAAAAGGTCAGTCATCAGTGGGCTTTGCAAAAATATGTGAAATTACTTTGCAGAGCAAATCTGCCAATTTTACAGGCAACTTATCATTCCCTCCAGTTACATTTAACTATAAAAGATATGATCCTTCCACATGGACTCTTTTTCAATATCTCTCAGAGAAGTGCGTCATCAAGAGGGCATTAGGGGGGGGGTTTTCCCCACTCAAAACCTTCACCCCAGTCCGCTCCTGTGCGAAGTTATACAGTGTACAGGAGCAACGCGCGCACGTAACTTTTGCCCCCTCCCCCTCCCAAAAATGCTACTTTCCCCCACTTTTGAAATCCCGAGGGTGCTGCCGGACCGTCCCATGGGTTCACCGATGGAGACAGAGACTGGCCTTTTTGCATTATGTAGGCAATCAGACTTTTTGAAAGTAGAATAACCTACCTTCTTCTCAGGAAATGTTGAGTGAGAACTTGATAACTTTAGTTTACTTATCTTAAACTTTTAATATTGAATTTGGTCCATTGTTCAGTTTTGGATTCATGTTCTGTGTCCAATGCACACAGTTCTGCAGTATCTACCAGAGAATAAAACTCATGTGGTTTTGATGACGTCAAGTACAGTCAAGTTAGTAATATATGATAGGAATGACAATGGCACATCGGTATAAATTCGTACGCTACACTTACATCCTTTACTGTTTACAATAGGAGCTGTTGCCATGGCAGTAGGCCTTTTTTCAAAGCCCACCCGTCAAATATTTTAAAAGTGGTCAATTACCAAGTTTGATATACTTGGGGCATTCGAAAATGTTGAAGATGAATACGGGGTGACATAGACCTTATGCGTGTGATATCAGGAGGTCCAACATTCTAAAGACTCTTTGAAGTAACGTTCGTTTCCGACAGATATCTTGCCTTTCTACTGAAAGTTCTTTTCTCAATAACTAGATCAACTAGGATCAGTGATGCATTGTCGAACGGCAATGAGAAGATACACCCCTTACGTTGAACTTGTTAACTTTTCGTTGCCAGCCGTCGTGCAAAAATGTAAAGTTTTAACCTTTCGTCTTTATTCGTCACACTAAATATCATTTCATTTAAATTCAGCTAAGAATTTCTAACAACGTACTTTTCGAATGTGTTTCTTAATGGTGGAAAAATTTGCTAAAAACCGAGAGAAAAGTAGAGGCTTGAACAATGTATTCGGCAGGTGAGGTATAAAAATCGTGCGAGCATACTTGAGGTATATTATTTAAACGTTTGTTGTCAGTCGTTTTACTGAAAATCTTGATTAAAGTTTGATTAATGGCGGAAACAAACCTTACTTCAAAGCATGCATAAACAAAGGCCTTTGTCTCGGGATTACTTGGAAAAGAAAGGAGGGGATCATCATTAAAAGGGTTTAGTCAACAGGGACTTAACAATAGAGACAAAGAGACCTGTCAATCAAATGGCAGTGCCTGAAAAGAATTCAGTCATTTTCAAGTACATATTGTCTGACAGATTCAGTTGTTGTCAGGGGCGCAAACCTGTCTTTTTGTTTGGGAGCGAATTTACTCTCTAAGCGGAGCGCCACAAGGTTACCGCGTAGCGTACCAAGAAACTTTTCGTCCCTGAAGGCCTCCAGATGGCCGGAAATGGCACTTGCCGGGTCGTTTGATGTCCTTCCAAACAACGCCTTTGTTGTGATCTTTTGTTCTGGAAGTTTGTATTGTGAGAGATATTGTCTCAGAAAAACATTTTCCTGACTTCCCGATGACCACACCGACTAGTATCGATCAGTAGTAAAAAATAAATAAATAAATAAATAAAAAAAACAGCTAACAAAGCATCCAATGATGTGCTCCAATGAATAGCCGTATAGTAATGTGGTCTACCAGCTGATGTGGGTTAACTCGGGATAACAAAATGAACACACACCATGTATCAAATTCACCATACGTACAGATATCACACCTTTTGGAGCCTACGTACTAACTGGCATGTGACAGCACAACCCGAAACAACGATAATGCTGCCTGCGAAATGATTTTCTGGTTCTTTCCAGTCATTTGGGAAAGTGGCTCAAAGACTGGACAGCACACACAAGTTAAATGGAATAGGGATCTAAATGCCAGTGCTGGGAGCACGAAGCAGGGTGAGATGTAATGCTAAATAGCACATAACTGCCCCGTAATTATCTGGGCACTAGTCAAAAAGAGGCGAATGTGAATGTGTTTTGTTTTCCACGAACGTGATCTATCAACGAGATTTTAAACAATTTTTTTGAATAACTGAACAGTGGCGTTTTTCTCCCTTTTTCGATAATCAACCGCTATCAGTTGTTAGCCATCCAGTATTTTTCCGACAGGAATCGATCAATCAATGACGCAAATGCTCCAAGGCAATTGGGGGGCGAAAATTGCAATTCGCCACCCCACCATTTGGTTTGGGGTCAACCGCCCCTTGCCCCCATGATTTATGGCCCTGGGTGTTGTATCTCCTTCCTAACACCTCCCTGATCCTAAATGGTAATTATTTGTACCTAGAGTGCATTAAGTGGTATATTTGATGTTTTTTTTTCAAAAAGAAGTTTACCTACAAACCCAGTCGAGGCGTGTAAATTATTACAACGCTAATTCAAATGAATCTACAATGCAGAAATAATAAGACAAAATTATCCCGTGAAGCTATAGCTCGATATTATCTTGGTGTTGGATTAAAAATCGAATTTTCATGTCCAATTTTCAATTTTTCATGTAACGTATCATTTTTTCTGTTCTTTTTTAACGTTTCTATGAGTTAGTTAGTTAGTTAGATGAGGTTTAACGGCCCAGTTTCCAACCAATTGGTAAGTTCAAGTCGAGCCGGCCACGGCCTTTTTTTCCAGTTGTAGCTCACTGGCTTATTTTCCCGTAACTCCATTGGTTATGCGGAGCATCACGCACAACGGCAGAAGGTTCCATTCTAAAGTATTTGATATGACTCGACCTGGGAATCAACCCGGCCTCCCGCGTGAGAGGCGGATGCTCTACCACTAGACCAAACGTTTCCATGAGTCCATGTTGTATATTGCTTTAAAGTGTACCTTAAATTAAGTCTAGAAGTACAAGAATATATATTTTAGAGGTTGGAAAGTAAATCCTCCTCATCCAACACTCAACTTCATAGCTTATTCCATTGCTGAGATATAAAATGTTGAAATGGTCAATTCTGAAGTGGTCAACTGTGCAATAATTAAGATGTCCTTCTTGTACAACTCACATTTCCTGCTTTTGTTTCCTTTTGATATTAAAGTGTTTATATAACCTTGGAAACTTTACTGTTTTCTTGCATAGCATGTAGTATGGAGAGAGCTCCAAAAGTCACGCCACCCCACAACAGTAAGATAGTGATCACATTTTTTGAACAAAGTGCAATAGCTTTCGAAAAAACGAAGAAAAACAAAGAAAGTAATTTGAGTAGTACAAGAATGACATCACGAATTATTGCGCAATCTACCATTTTAAATTCAGATGATACAATTCAATATTTTGTATCTCAGCTCAGTAATGTCCTGTGAAGATGGGAGTTGGACCATTTGAATTCTTCTTTCAAGCTTTGTTACTTATATTTTCGAAATTTTTGACTTTAGGTACACTTTAATAAGTTAAAAATTTATCATTCAACTTACAGGCAACACCTCAGGAACTACCAGCCTTATTAATGAAGGAGAAATTTATTCTTGTTTCTGTTTCCAGTCACAGTCTCCTGTATTTCACCATTTATATCGTAAGTCACCTTTTTTAATACTTTTCCCATTGGTTCCTATTCGACATACATCATCTATTGGGTATCTTCCAGTAAAGTCATTTCCACGCGTTAACCCTTTCTGTAATTATTACGTTTAACCATACCGGCTGAACAGAATTGCTCTAAATTTTTCCCCTTTTTTCATTTTCAAAAATGTTCCTCAAATTGTCTAATCGAATATATCAGAACGTTTAGACAATCAAATGCTTAAAATTCCATGCCCCTGTCTTTCAGTCATTAGGAAAACCGTGATCCCATGAGATCCCCTTTCTTATCTTTTTGCCACCGTGAACTTCCCTGGAAACAAGATGGGATTACATTTTGTAATTTTGATGCGCCCTCTGAGGTGGAGGTAGCAGTTCAGTCAATTATATTGGTATGGGGTGCGTTTTAGTCAACTGTTAGTAGGCGTGGCCTAGTTCTAACAGAACTAGCAACCAGTTGAGGCTGTTAGTTCTGGTAGATGATTACCATGGCGAATGCGACATTCGGGTGACGTCACAATAGACTTGTCAATCAAAAACTAACAGTTGACAAAAACGCACCCATTGTTGAAGAAATTACGTTCTGGAGCAATATTGCAATGATAGTTTCACAGTAACTTTTCAAGTGTGTCAGTGATACTGGATTAATTTTCCAAAATTGAACAAGGTTTGAGAAGCAGCGCCGAAGAATGAACCATTAGTTTTTTCAACTTGTAAGAACGCCGGTTAAATTTTTTTGTAGCTTACTGACTGTAGCCGTACAATTCGACCTTATCAAACTTTCCCTGTATTAAATATCGTTTTCCCTTTACGTACAGCCTCTACAGAAGAACAGACGAAAGGAAATGTATGCGAAGCCATTCTTTCGATGAAGCAAAATGAAGTTACAGATGAAGATCAAGAACTGATAACAATAACAACAACAGAAGGAACTTCTGTAAATGACGGTACGGCATCCGATTTTTTTCCCACTTCTAATATGGACAAATCACATCAATGGACCAATCAACTTCTTGGGAATTGGTCGCTCCCCTTACTCCCGAAATGCCAGTTTCTCTACTTTTTGGTGATTCTGTCGTCGTATTGTGAAAGAACATGCTTAATATCTCTAAGCCACGTAACCCTGACCTATATTTTAGCCCTAACCATTGTTTTAAAACAATTTTCAAAATTTCTGAAAATTCGAAATGGACAAATCGAAGTGGTGAAAAAATTAGGCGTACGGCATGAGTTATGCTTCATGAATGGTAGATCCTGTTACAGTTCAGTTACAAGGAGTCACTGTTTTTGCTGATACTTGGTGAGGAAGGGTGGAACGAGCCAATGTTGTCAAAGAGGTAGTAGGATCGGCTCGAGGCTCTCCCCAGATGGGGGAGGGTCCAGGGACCACACAGCAGCCTTGAGGTCGAGGGGCAACCAAGTCTAATCTACTCTATGTGTTCGTCCTTCTCCTTTCGTAAGTCCAGATAAAGTTCACAAATACAAGAACAAGAAAACAAGAAATGCTTTAATAGAAGGGCTGGTCATCCAAGCATTTGGGTCAAAGGTAAACTTGTTTTCATTGGCTTGTTCTATGCTACCCTATTGTGATGTCATATGTCCCCGCCCATTCTCAGCCAACCAACGAATTAACCACAGAGTAAAAATGTATTGATTTAAAGTACTTTGTACATATGAAACGCTAATAGATCTAAATAATTGGAACAATAGACTGGGAATATTCATGAACTCTCCATGGCAGATTCCGAGCATTTAAAAGCCTACAAAGTAAGTTTAATCTGTACTAAAAGTGCTTCAAGCAGTGCAAAACTGATGACTGAGTCTTCTTTACGACAGAATGAAATTTTTCGTTGTTGGTTAGTTCCCATTGAAACGACTCAAACTACAACGGAAAGATAACATACAGTCACACCAGGAGTGACGCTAGGATTTCCCCGACAGGGGGAAGGCTCCCCCACGGGGAGGGGGAGGCAACCCGAAGCCCGAACACAGGCGAAAGGATGTAGAATGTTAATTTTCTCTTTGCTTCGCTCACCGGAGATTTTTCAGTTTCACTTTCTCGTTACAAAAATTTGAAAATTTGGGATTTTTTTAACAAAAAAAAAATTGGATTGTTATAGACGGAAATTTCAGGTGTTTTATCCAGATAAATTGGGAAAAACATACAGAGTATATGTCGTATTAAAATATAGCTATTTCAAAAATAGCACAAGCCACAAGAGACAGAATTTAACTAGGGAGTTGCTATTTCAACTCACTGATTTAAACTAAACGGAATGAATTTAACAGTTTGGCCTGGACAATAAATTAATTTCATTCTGTGACAGCATCTACAACAAAAGCAACAACAACCAACGAGAGATTTGAATCTACTCCTGATAATCTGGATGCGACTACGGTTGGAAAAACGACTACAATTGAAGAAACGACTACAGTTGAAGGAACGACTACAGCTGAAGAAACGACTACAGCTGAAGAAACGACTACAGCTGAGGGAACGACTACATCTGAGGGAACGACTACATCTGAGGGAACGACTACAGCTGAGGGAACGACTACAGCCGAGGGAACCCCTACATCTGAGGGAACGACTACAGCTGAGGGAACGACTACAGTTGTGGAAACGACTACAGTTGAGGGAACGACTACAGTTGTGGAAACAACCATTAAGACCACCACTCCAGATAATTCAGTGGCTGAAGGTAATGTTTGTTGTAGTTAACCTAACTTGTCTTTGACTTAAATATTTACTTCATTGCATACTTGTGTGCTGGTTAAGTTACACAGGGCCGTAGTCTGGGCCAAATTATCCAGGGGGTAGTTCAAGACAGCGTCCAGTGGCGTAGCTACGATAGTTGGCACCCAGGAGAATACTATCTATCTTGAGGAAGGAGTCAGTAAGAGGAGGGTCTAAAGGGAGAATGAGACATTTGCGTGAGGTCGCTTGGGCGCAAATTGATGCTGGCTTTGGCAAAGCTTTGAAAGGATTATAATGTTTAGAGATCTCATTATTTAGTGTCTTTTTGTGTTGTTAGGGGGATTTGTCTAAGGGCCGAGATGAACCATGTTTTGTTTGAAAAAAATTTTGTATATTTAAGATGGTCAAAGTACAAAATGGTGGTATTTTGGGGAAGCTTTAAACTGCTTATGTTTTTATCAGTTTTTCGTACTTTTTTCTGTTTTCTTTTGGCTGGCACAAAGGAGCGGGTACTGCCTAAGACCCCTCCCCATTTGGAAAATTTTGGCCTTTGTAAGGTTGCGTGGACACAGAATGGTCTTATCTTTGACGAGGCTTTGACGCGATCAAATGTTTTAGAAATTCTCATTATTTAGTGTTTTCTTCGACTGTGACATGACAGGTGCCATGAAGGAACCGGACATTGGCACCTCAAGCGCGCTTTCCCCATCTTAGCGTGCTACATCATGTAGGGCCGCTATCGGTTGGTGGGAAGCGTAAATCTATTCTTGTCAAAATACCTCCAGATTGTCTGAACAGGAAATTTCTAGACATCCCCAGTTGCACCTAAACGTTTTTTGAGACTCCATACTTAGAAACTAAGACTTCAAGATAAAACTCAGGTCACTTTTTAGGAGAGAACAAGACTAAAACGTACTTTGCAAGCTCATTGATTTTAGCATGTAACCAAAGATATTCATAGGCTATTTCATATCAGCCTGTTGTGGTATAAAGTGAGAAACAATTCAAAAGACCGTTAACTTATAGCCTGCATATGTGATGTGTGCGTCTTGCATTAGGAAGGAGGTTCGTTCGTCAGTGCCAGTTACCGGCAAAAGAACCTTCCAGTGGCGGGGTCCAGGGACCTCCCCTGGAAAAATTTGGAAAATAGAGACCCTTATATGCTATTTCCAAGGTTCTGGGCCTTGAAAACATAATCCAATTACGTCAAATTTTTCAGCAATTTTTAGCATTTTTCCGAGTAGGCCATTTTCATCCCGGGTTTGGAAATCTCAAGGGAGGGGGCAGTAGCCCCCTGCCCAAGCAGGCTACGGTCCTGTTAAATGTTGTCTATTTGTCATGTCTATTTTGCTCTTTATATACGTAAATTAAATTTATGATGTCATTAGCCAAAAACAACAATTGTAAGAAGACGGTAGGAGAATGGAAATCAATGAAGGGGCTAATTGAAGTGAGAAATATCTCCTTCTCTAGTACTTGCATTGTTCATTAATTAAATGTCAAATCAGTGCCTGTCAACTGTTTGCACCATCCTCTGTATGAAACTAGTAACCATCTGGATATTAAGAGGACAATAAAGACCCACATAGGTGATTATTCGTAAAACTTCAGTGGGAAAGGTTTACGTCAAATACACGTTCCCCAGTTTAGAAACCGTAGTTAATAGCTAAGCATCTTTGTAACTGTTGAAAATAAATCAATGCACGACAAAGCAGAAAGATATCCCTTTGTCAGATACCTCTCCCATTTTAAAACCATGACTTTCTTCGGCATCAGACAACCACTCACTGAACGACAAACAAAACACCCGGACGCTAGTTCATAAAGGCCTGTATACACGAGCAACATTTGCAAAACATTCTCAAAACACTTCACTTGCAACAAACTCAAAACACGCTTGTTTTCGGTTTGTTGCACAGTGTAGACAGGGTAACAACAATTTGAAAACATTTTGAAAATGTTTT
>WURT03346084.1:0-24046 GCA_009936505.3 Holothuria glaberrima | reverse complement strand
ACCATAAGGAATCCAGATACTAAGTATGAAATGTATCCAAGCTTCCTACCTTGAGATATTGTGCTAACAACAAGGTTATTAGTGTTTGACCTTTGGTGACCCCAGATGACCTTTAACCTCTACAAAAAGCTATACGGCACACCTTCTTACTATGGTGGATCTATATACCAAGTATGAAATCTATCCAAGCTTCTTTCCTTGAGATATTGTGTTAACAAGTTTTCCAATATTTGACCCCAAGTGACCCCAGATGACCTTTGACCTCCACGAAAAACAACAGGTGTCATCACCTTGCCATAACATATCCACGTACCAAATACGAAATCCATCCAAACTTCTTAACTTGAGATATTGTTTTAACAAGGTTTTCAGTGTTTGACCCCTGGTAACCCCAGATGACATTTGACCTCCACCAAAAACATCACATATCATCTTCTTACCATAATGCATCCTTACACCACGTATGAAATCTATCCAAGTTTCCTACCTTGAGATATCGTGTTAACAAGGTTTTTATTGTCTGCCCCCTGGTGACCCCAGGTGACCTTTGACCTCCACCAAAAATGATAGGGCACACCTTCTCACTATTGCAGATCTATATATCAAGTTTAAGCTTTGTCCAACTTTTCCTTGTTGAGTTACAGCATACCGAAGCAAGTGTCACAGACACACACACATACACACACATGCCAACCTGACTGCATAGGTTCCTTTGCTAAAGCAAGGAACCAAAAATTGTGGTGCAGTCAAAAATGTGGTGGAGAAGCATGCTACTGCCAATACCCCCCACAAAAACCCATTACTTCTTCCCTCTGTAAAGTATGTCAAAAATTTGAAGTGTTTCTCTTAAAGGCCCAATATGTTGCACCAAATTGCATCTAAGGACCCCAAATATTGAAAAGTTTTCTGAAGGAGAGGAGACACCCCTTTCCTTAGTCTCCTCACCCAGGACAGTGGTCCAAAACAATGTTCATCCCCCCATCCCAGTCAAGAACAGTTTCCTATGCCTGTGATATGGGCCCCAATACTTGCCTCTATGTAATTCCCCAACTTGCATGCAAGGAGCATCTGGCATAATAACTTAGCACTGGGATGGCACCCTCCCATGCGAGATGAGAGCAAAACGTTTAAATGCTAAACTACTGGAAAAGTGAGACTGCTCATCAAGTACACTCTTCGATAATGCTAACTTTAGGAAGTTCCTGAAAGCAAAAATACTCGAGAAACACTCCAATTCAATGAGGCAAAACTTCAATTGTCAGACAGTTGCAGAAAGTTGTCTTGCTTGAAGCAGGACAAGATTTTTATCCTTTTTTGTTGCTTCTCCCAAGCCCCCCCCCCTCAGATGCCCCTCTGGATAAAGGTCGGCAACCACATTTGAGTCACGACTACATAGTTTGGAAAAAGCTGCTGTAAGGTACTCTTTCAGTACATACCTGCCAAGTAGCTAACAGACTACTACCATTTATACTTAATAAAACCAATCACTGCCACCTTTAAAACAGATATTCCTGTAATTTATTTTACAATCAACTACTTGAAATATTCACCAAAGATTATGGACAATGACAATTTGCACTGACCGCAATTAATTGGCACATCAGTAAGTTTAATGGTGTCAGCGGACAGTAATCACTCATTTATCAATATAACCCAGTATCATTTGGCGGACATAAAATCAATAAACTGAGTCAGCCTGACTTCATTAAATCACCTAATCCTTTCAACAGCAGAGGTCAACAATGCATTAAACTACCACAATATCATTTTGTTGTAGTTTCCATTGTCCCAATTCTCTACTCTGGATAATTCACTCTCCCTTGGCTTGAATGCTTGTAATTTGTCGAACACTGCAGGGCACAGTGATGTGAATTTTTACTGCAACGGTAATTTGGACTGCAATTTTACATGTATGCATTAAAATGTTACATTTTAGAGAATTATGGTCTTTTTGGAAGATAAAATTTGATGAGGGCGATGCCACTTAGGGGTTGATGGGAATATAAGGTGATGATAGAGTATGAATAATAAATGACACGCAAATATGAAGAAATCTCAAAACATGGGAGGAACACACTATAGGATGTTATGGGACCCCAGGGTCCTAATTATCCTAGAAAATAGGCCTACAGTACTCAAAAAAGTGACCCTGGGATAAGTACCAAAGGATTTTAAGAAGCAAAGTCTAACAGACATCTTTTGACTCCTAATAGAAAGAAGAGTAGCTGGCAGAGGTAAGACACCTTGGAGTACTTCCTTGCTAACACAAATAGATAGAGGGCTGCATACACGATGCCCAGTGAGATTTCACTATTTGCCTAGTGGAAGTACCCTATTTAGAGTCCCAACTAGAGTCCCACTAGCTTTACACATTCAAAAAATCATTTCCACGCTCAGGGGCAGCATCACAGGGGAGGGGGAGGGGGTCACCACCCCCCTATAATTCGCCATAAATGGGGAAAAGAGAAGGGAAAGAAGATGGAAAAAGAAAAAAGGAGAAAACAAAAGAGAAGGAATAAGCAACAGAGAAAGAAGCAGAGAAAAAGGAGAGGGTGGGGTAGGCCCATATCTGGTCCATATAACTAATCCAGAGCTTCCAGGAGGCCCTATTCTGGTGTCTGTGGCTTATACACTTTTTATAATGCACAAATGAAGCAAGGAAAATTTTTGCAAAAGTTCAAGAATGTTTCTGCAGGCTTATCGTACATATTTTTGCGTAAAAACTTTCCCCAAATAGAAGGCAATAAAGTATGCAAGGGGGGGGGGGGACTGGACTTAAGGTTTGTTGACAACATAGCCTTCAATAAGACGACAACAAAGGCTTCCCTCCTCTTTCACTCAACCAAAAATTAGAATTCACTATTTATGAACGTTTTCCAGCTATATATGATCAGTTGCAAAAATATCTCAAAGACAGCACCATTTTGCATCTAAGCAACCTTAAATTAACAAAAATTTTTCAGAGGGGAGGGAGACACCCCCTCCCCCAGGATGGCCCTCTTTCACCCAACCAAAAATTAAAATTCACTATTTATGAACATTTTTCAGCCATATATACTTAGTTCAAACAATATCCCAAAGACTGCATCATTTTGCATCTCAGCAGCCTTAAATTAACATAAAAGTATCAAAGGAATGACCTTCTTTCACCCAACCAAAAATTAAAATTCACTCAATTATTAACATTTTTGAGGTATTAAAAAAAATATGATCATTCCAAAAATATTCCAAAGACAGAACCATTTTGCATCTAAGAAACCTTAAATTTACACAAGGGGAATGGGACACCCCATCCCCCAGCACGGCCTTCTTTAACCCGACCAAAATTTAGAATTCACTAAATTATGAACTTTTTCCAAACAAACATGATCAGTTTCAAAAAATATCAAAGAGAGCACCATTTTGCATCTAAGCAACCTTAAATTACCAAAAATTTCACAAAGGGGAAGGGGACACTCCCTCCCCATAGACTCCTCCCCCAGAACAGCAATCACCCACCCCATGCTATGCCCGTCAAATACCCTGCCACCCCCCAGTCCGAACTCAATAGTATTCCAATGAAAGGAGACAAGGTAGAAAATTTCTTGTAAAAACCACATAAAAATTTGGAATTTAACATCCTCAATTTATTAATTTTAAAATTTTTTTTATTCTTGAACTAAAACTGAAACACATCTTTCTCTTAGCTTTCAAACATATTTTTAAACTGATTCCCAACAGACACGGCCCACCTGTCATGTATGTGCCATTTAAAAGGCTGATTCTCCATCATAGTCTGGAGGATGGATGAGGGACAGGAAAACTAGGGAAAGGTTATAAAGATTAAGTATGCATCTGTGGTACTGTATGAGTGAGATAAGATGGAGCAGCATAGGTATAACGTAAGTGGGAGTTCAATAATATCCATGGAAACCACAAAGTAGTACTCCCGCTCCCTTCCCCATGGCCAAGGGACCCCAGAGTTTAGAAACCCTACCTGTCTGTTTGTCCCAGTCCTCTTTCTAGCCCGCTCATTCTTAGGATCGTTCTTGTTCTCCTTCTCTGGTTTTTGTGGCTTGGCCTTTATACGAACTTCTCCCTCATTCTGCAGAAAAATTGGAGAGAAGAAATAAAAGTGTTAAACCAGAAAATACAGGACAATTGTACAGCTCCAAACTAGTATTCTAAATAAATAATAATGGTCAGTTTTATATAGCGCTTTACACTGACAAAGTCAGTCTCAAAGCACTTTACATTCCATTACCCCTGGTCATCAGTATAACTCATCTCCCACACACACACACGGGCAAGGCAGCAGCTTGAGATCAGCGCCAGTTGACAGACCTCACTTTGCAGGTACCCAATTAGCACCTGGGTGGAGAGGAGCAATCGGAGTGAAGTGCCTTGCCCAAGGACACAACGTGGCAGTCCGACTAGAACTGACGAACCCGAAACCTCTGGATTACTAGTCCTAACCACTTGGCCACCACACCTCTTCTACAAGAGGTAAAGTCAAAACAGAAGTGTTAAATTTGTTTTAGAGTGTATGCTTGCAATCTATTAAAGGCATTTGGGAGAAATATCTACAGACATTACATAAATGACAAAAGTAACAAGTCAAAAATGTAACTTTTTTTTTATACAAATTTAAGTGAAATTTGCCACTTAGGAACAAAGTGACAACTCCTGTATTAAACATTTCACAGTAGATGTTACAATGCATGTTCCACACAGTACGACACAAACATACATGTCTCTACAATGCATGTCTGAACACAGTTACAAGTTACACAAGAGACCCTGAATCCTCAACTAATGCAAAGTGACTTGCCAATAATTAAACACGTGCCTCATTACACTCATTCAAAACAAACAACCAACATGAATGTTAAACTATGAAAAGGATACATCTTTGGACGATGTCATATTTCTTTGCAGAGACGGAAATGACATAAGAGTTGACTTTCGATTTATCAGGAAGCAGTGCTATAATTAAAAGATCATTTAGAATAACTTCCCCATGACTGAACATGTGTCTTGTGAATCCCATGTTTGAATGAAATGCAAAAATGAATGAAAAACTAAGACTTACAGTACTGGAATACATTTTAAGATGTTCTTTTTCATATTGGTCTAACATTACACATGTCACTCACATTAAACTTGTCTATATTATGTTGACAAGTTTAATGGAAGTGATAGGTGTGTTAACTTGCAGGGATTAATGTCCTGCATGGAATCACTTGCCACTCTCTGCTTACCACCTGTACCTCTAGCCCCTGGCATTGAGGCTCACTGTTGGTCACAATGTGCTAAACATTTCGCCCCTTCCCAGAGTAATTTCTTTACCCCCCCATGTCTTACCCCTCCTACCCCTTCCCCAAACTTCTATCATAGATCTACTACTATAGCTGTATGTCCTGATCTACGATTGTATGCAATGTTTCATGGTACTAATGACACTCAACAGGTTCTGAAAACTAGTGTGCACCAAATTAGCATTGCTAATATACATGTATCTTTAAAGGGACATACTCCATGTATGGTACACAAATTTTTTCAACTTTAAAAGAATAGACCAAACCCAAATTTATTTTTGATATAATACAGAGAAACAGTGGTTCTAAGCAATTTGGGGAAATTTTCATTCAATTCCCATGTTTGGTTCTCAAGATATTGGCAACTGAAGTTATCACATTTTCTACCAGAAGTCAACTTGAAGCAAACAGGTTTGATGCCATGGCTTCACAATGAGGACCAATGTTTTGTATTTCTTTATTTTTCATCCTACTGTTTTGACCTTGGATTGAATAGGGTTGCTATCTTGCCCCTAAGGTATATAAAGTTTTTATAATTCTACTGCTCAAGATGCATTTATGGTATGAATATTTTAGTTTTGTTGTATAAAATTGGTAGTAAATTTTAAGGAAAAACAAAACATTGCCCTTCAATGTGAAGCCATGACATCACACCTGCTTGTCCTAAGTTCACTTTTGGTAGAAAATGTGTCGACTTCAATTGCTAATATCTCGAGAACTGAACATGGAAAATGAATGAAAATTTCACAGAATGCTTATCATATGTTCCTCTTAAACATATCAAACATAAATTTGGGTCTGGACTATTCTTTTAAACCTTGATTCATCTATAAACTATGATAGCCAATTAAAAATTATGTTTTAAGCATTATTTTCTAAAAATAAGGTTCGTGCAGAAAGGAATTCACTGCTTTGTAGCTTATGAAGAATTTGTCCACTCAAACTACAAAATTTTTGAAAGATGCAACTTTCTCAAATGTAATGTGTCTCTATAGGGAAGTAAAGTTATTGCTATTTTAGTTAATCAGAAAGCCTGAATAGTTTAATAATGATAAAAGCTGTCCATTGTTGATACAATGTAAACAACATACTTCCCCTTTAAAGTATCAATTAACGACACATCAGTTCCATAAATATTTTTCTTTTTTCTGTCTGTGGCTTCCTTGTTGCTGTTAAAAGTCGTAATGAGAATGCCAAGATGCATTGAGATTGTGATGAATTCATTTCAGATGACCTAATAATCAAAACTACAAAGGCTCTACAATGCTAATGTTCTGGACCAATGTGCCACATTGTCCACCACATATAAGAAATTGCTTTGAGGTTAACCTTGAAATATAATTCTAACAAGGTTTTCAGACTTTGACCTCTGGTGATGTAAAATGACCTTGCACTCAAGACAAAAATATCAACAACTGCATTTTCTAACATGATCTTCAATGTTTGACCCCCCCAGTGGCCCAAATAACCTTTGACCTCCACCAAAAATAAAAAGTCTACTCCTTTCACCATAAGGCATCAAAGTATAAAATCTATCTGAGCTTCCCAGCTCGAGACATCTTTTCGACAAGAGTTTCAGAGTTTTGACCCCTTGTGACCCCAAATGACCTTTGACCTCCACCAAAACAACAGGGTTCTTCCCATCACCATAAAGCATCTATATATCAAGAATGAACGCTATCCAAGTTTCCCACTTTGAGATATCATGTCGACAAAGTTTTCAGTTTTACCCTAGTGATTCCAAATGACCCTTACCAAAAGCAATAGGGCTCTTTCTCTGACTATAAGGTGTCCACATACAAAGTATGAAATATATGCAAGCTTTCCAACTTGATATATCATGTTAACAGTTTCCAGTTTAATCTCAAATGACCTCTGACCTTTGACAAAAATTGTAGCATTCTTTTCATCATCATATGGTATCCACATACCAGGTATATAATCCATCTAAGATTCCCAACTTGAGATATCGTGTTAACGACCCCACCAAAAACAACAGGGTTCTCCCTCTCAACATTAGGCACCTATGTATGAAGTTTGAGAACTGTTGGAGTTTCCCTTCTTGAGATGCCACGGTAATGAGCTAAGTATCACAAACACACATTCATACATACACAAACATACATACGCATGCAATCATGACTGCATTGGTTTCTCTTTTCATCGAAACCAAAACCGTTCAACCAACTACAACCATAACATAACCAAAATGACGACAATGGCAAAGTCTTTTATTTTATTTTAATTAGGAAAGTGGCCATAAAAGCTTAATAAGCAAAACACAGATGTCACAGTACTTTGTATAGTCACTGTACTAACATTAAAGTTCATACAACATTCTATTCAACGATATGAAAACCATGTACTAATAAGTACTGAAAACTTTCAAGTCACCAGAGATACAAGGCTAAAACTCATAAACCAGTTTTCTGATCTCTTCTCCACCCCCCTTCCACTTTACACTTGCACTCCTTTAAGGGGTCAAGTTAATTATAGGAGCCATCAGAAATGAGGGAGCAGGTTCCACTACATCAAAGGTTCACTACCAAAGTCTAGATCCTTGCTCTAACCCTAAACTTACCTTCGGATAATCCATATCCTAATACTAGTTCTACATAAAACCTTGACCCTAAGCCTAGCTCCCATTAAGTGCATTCAGCATCTTCTACCTATAGTGAGCCAATAGAACCATTGATCAAGTTAACCTTCCATGAAGACTAGTGACATTTCACATACTGGAACTAACCCTTAAGGGTTTATGAATTAATACACCTTCTGATCTGATGGCTTCCAACTTAACATTTCCACTCACATTTGGAATCTTTTCAAATTAAGTGAATTTCATATAAGAAACCATCTAGATTGATCTTTGATGAAAAACCCTTCCATACAGGCTAGCACAAAGATAGCCAAGCGCAACAAAGCAAATCCAGCCCACCAAATCGGGATAAAGGGAGGAAAAGCCAGTAAGTGGAGGTGACACACTTAAATATGAGGTGGGGAGGGGGAGTACCAGTAAGTGGAGGGGACACACTTAAATATGAGGTGGACGGTGATGTAGATACTTTGTGACATAAACAGCTATCAGGCCCCTAATCTCCTGACAGCTGGGCTCTCCTGCTTCGAACTGCCCCAGACTCTATCCTCTCCATCATTTCAATATAGCTTTGGGTCTATGTCATATCACAAACTTTTTGTTTTCTTTATTTTGTTCATTCCATAAGGGAAGGGGGGGGTTCACATGAACAAAGATATTCCACAGCTCCCTTCCAGTCCCCTCCCTTCCTTCCCTCAGGTATGCTATCCACTGTGGCTCCTAGGTCACAAAGCAAATTTTCCACCTACTTTCCATTTTGTTTATACACTGTCATACAACCTTGCTACTAGTCTTCATAGCAGGCTACATTGTTTCTACATTGTTTACCCACTTTTTGTATAGCAATGCATACAGTAAGTCCACTAAGTAGATTAAGCCCCCTCCCCCCCACCTTCCAAATTTCATCACTATCTTCTTCAAAAACATTGCAAGCAAATCTTATGAATTATACCACAAGAGCAATTTAATTATTCCCAAATGTCTGATGAAATGGAGCTTGGTCAGAGCCACCATGCCATCATTCTAAAACACCCATATTCACCTTCAACATGAAGTAATTATTCCATAGATCATGCTGCATCATGCTGACAATTATTCAGACTTGAACATTTTATTGTGGTGTTTAAACGGAAAATCCTGCATTTGTTTTACAGAAATTTTTTTTATTTTAATACCAATATTAATAGATACAGAATGATAGACAATTTAAAATTAGGCAGTACAGTAGCTTCCTTAAGGTCTGCATATGAAGTAATTTGGTAATTTGCTGCACAAAAGTAATTTGTTCACCCAAAGTTTCAAAAATTCAAATGATGCAACATCCATTACACCTAATTGTAATGCATTAACTTTTGAGGAGATACTAATGCTATTGCTGGAGTTTACCAGTAAGATTGAATGGTTTAATAATGACTTAAGGTGTTTTCTTTGAATGTCATGTTGCTATATTTTAAACGTAATATTTCCCTTTAAGGTAAGAGTTCTGTGACTGTATCATTTTTTCAAGCAAATCAAATAACTGAGTGGTGTTATTCAACAAAAGTCATTTCAAATGAAAGTGCTGCATACTTCTTTTGCCTGGAAAACCTTCACAACGTGCTCTTCATTGTGTAAGCACCATTTCCACAAATGGCATTTGTCAACAATGTGCCAAAAATGTCTGGTATGCTACCTCTGTTATTTCACAGACTACTCATAATATCTTTCCTTTCAGTAACAGAATCACTTCCAATCTGCTAAGTAACTCAAATTTCTGACAAATAGTCTCTAAAGAAATTTCTCCTCTTCCAAAGTAGTTAAAGCAGGCAAACTGTTTGATTGTTGTTAACATACCATTCCCAGTTGACCTTTGACCCATAAGTCCCTTTCAGGGAAGAAACACCTGCATTTTTGGATAACGAGATGACTTTGAACCTGTCAGTAAAATGTCCTCACCAGATGCTAGCTGCCTGAAGAATCCAAGAATCCTACTGAAGACATTTGGGAAAATCAACATTCGCAATACATGACAGCTGATGGAAAGATGAGTGCTTGTAATCTGTGAGAGGACTTGAAAGGGGAGCATATTTATCAATATCACACCTACACTGATGAAGCTTTACGATTTGATCAGCTGTTTCATGTCATTCTTGCTCCCACTAGGCAGCATGGTCAAGGTCATCTTGTAATACTGGGGAGGGGGAGGGGAGGGGTATCAACATCATACCTGTAATGATGAGGTTTTACAAACAATTCAGCTACGTAATTTTGTCATTATTCTCCACTCAGCAGTTACTGTCATTATATAGACCAGTACACACTGCACAGACCAAAAGCAACTCACAGAGACTTCTTACCATGGATGGATTGGAGGCAATCATGGTCAGCTAGACTTCAAGTATAGCTGGGTCACAATCTGACTGTAGGTCTCCTGCACACTGCAATGACCCACCTGCAACCCGATTCACTAACTTGATTTGCTACATGCTTCAGGGGGCTGCCATTTTGACTTTCTACAACTGTCAAGTGATTTTGTATGCTTCTTTATAAGCTATCCAAAGGAAGTAGGTCAGAGTTGAGTGCTATGACAGCCACACAGCCTTACAGTCAGGAGTGGACCCAACTCCACTGCGACCAAACTGCCCATGACTCCACCAAAAATACCAAACATGTTTGATATACCAAATTTGGTCGTGACAAATACTAACTGTCAGATTGCAGTCAGGTCAGGAACAAAATTTGACACACACTGCACCAACATGACTGTGTCCGGACTGTCTTTTATTCATGACACAGTTTGGTCAATGCAGTGAGTGCCGGTCATATCTGGTGACATTTAAGGGAGAGGCGGGGGAGTCCTAATTTTAGATAAAAATAAAAAAATATCTGCCAATACCCATATTGACCACTAATAATCACCTGTTCACCACCATAAAAATGTTTCACTAGCTAACTACTGTAGAAGCAATATTTCTTCAACTTCTTTGAAAATCTAAGAATGTAGCTATTCAGGACCAGCGCAACACCAAATTCACAAGAATAAACTAGTATTTAGAAAATGTGAATGTACTGTACTGAGTACGAGTACATACTGTACCACATATCAAAACATCTACCTCTCGTTTAAAATTTCCACTAACTTTCCAGTATAAAATTATTTATTGATAGAAGAAAGATGTTCCCTCTATTCTTTTGACGTGAGTCAAATTAAAGATAAACGAGTGTATGTGACAGAAAAAGTAATTGACAAACATTGATGGGATTAAGAAATTTATACCACTGATAAAACATTGGCATCACGTAAAGAACCTACATAAAACCATGGAAATGTGTTTTACAGGTGTGTTCAATAAAAGATACAAGAATAGCCTAGAACAATAAACTATCAAAAGAATGATAAACAACGCAGACTTTAATGAAAACATTCACTGAATTTCAATCGTAGGATGAGGTACCAATTACATTTCCGAAAGTAAGTATTATGAGTTCTAAAAGTAACCACTGGCAGCTTTCTCCTATGCCTGTGTCTAGATACAATACCCATTGATAGGAAGGAACATTCATAAGTACGACTAAAATGACATTAATGTTTGACAAGGTAATATCTCATCCTAGCTTTTCATAACTGGAGGCAAACAAGGTAGTGATAAATCACCAGAATCCATCACACTCCCCTCTCTCTTGTTCAATCCTGGCTTCATCTTTGCTAAATTGCAATTTCTTCTCATCCATGCATAAGAGGCAGGTGTAATGATGAGGCATCTTATGCTTAGCATGAGACGGTGAAAAAGTTTCTCTTAAACAGTGTGTTGATAGTTTTTGCCATCAAAACAGGTGTGATCAGGTTATTGGCATGCTGAAATATTTTTTGGAAAGCTTTCAAATTGTTGAGAATGTGTGCATATTATCACTTCAGCTGAAGCAAACTTCGTGTTACAATACATGTGAAAACTGATTGGTCAATTACAAACATATGACATCTCTACAAAACTGTGTATCCCTATTTAATGAAACATTCTACAGTCAGCTACACAAAATTAGTAAAAGGCTAATATTGCATTCACAGCCACATACTTATAAACTCAACATACAGCATTTTACACACTGTGGCTAACTATGACAATACACTTTCAGGTTTTAGTGGCATTTTGTACAGCTTCTATACATGATTTAACCCTTTGAGCCCCTGCAGGGTTTGAGGTTAAATGAGGGGGCTGTTTCGCAGCATGCTAAAACATGTATACGCGACAGTGAGACTAAATGCATAAATTGTCATCACCGTCATGCAGGAGAGCAGTCCTCAGACACATCTTAACTGGTGCACGCATGGCTCAAAACTGCAAGTACTTACCAAAAGTGCCTTTCTATATCTAGTGATACTTAGTGGGAGCACAAGGCGACACCACCAATCTGAGTCTGCACCCAGATGGCTTGGTTTAAACCTTTGAGTCATATGGAGTTTGAGGTTAAATGAGGGGGCTGTAGCGGAGGGTGCTAAAACGTGTATGCACGACAGTGGGACTGAATATGTTACAGGATGGCACTATTCAACTTTTGTTCATACACTCATTCCATTGGTGATAAGTAACAAAAACAAAATGGTAGTGTCCTGGAGCAAACCAGGTTTTTTAATGCATATTCATGAATCAAAGGTAGGAAGTCCTAATGGACAGCAGGTAAAACCAGAAAGCCAAAAGGCTTAATGATTCCTTGCCATATGGATATATAATTGTAACAAACATGAATCACTACCCACATGACAATCATGACACATCCCTAACAATTATCATATGCGAAATAAAGTTAATAAGGTTTTGATCATTTGAAATCTTGTGACCAAATTGACCTTTTACCTCCACTTAAAACAATAGTGTTCACCTACCCTGCATGACCATCTACATGCTAAATATGAACAATATATGAACAATCCAGGCCAAATATGAGATCCTTCACAGTTACCCTACATACAATATCATGTATACAAGGTTTTGACCTTTTGTGACCCCAAATGACCGTTGAACTCCACCAGAAACAATGGAGATCATCTACTCAATAAGGGCAATCCACATGCTAAGTATGAGATACTCACGGTTACTCTTCATGAGATATAATGTTAATAAGGATTTGACATTTTGACCTCTACTGACCCAAAATGACCTTTGACCTCCACCCAAATCCAATAGGGATCATCTACCTAGTAAGGGCAATCCACATGCAAAAAATGAGACCAATCACATGCAGTCACCCTTCTTGAGATATAGTGCTTACAAGCTTTTGACCTTTTGACCTCTGGTGACCTCAAATGACCTTTGAAAGATACTGAGATATTGTGTTTACAACCAATTTCCAATGTATCTTCCATTTGATCTTTGTTGACCCCAAATGACCTTTGACCTCCACCAAATCCAATAGGGATCATCTACTCAATAAGGGCAATCCACGTGCTGAGTATGAGATCCCTCATAATTATGCTTCTGCAGATATAGTGTTTACAAGGATATGACCTTTTGACCTCTGGTAACTCCAAATGACCTTTGACTTCCACCAAATCTAATAGGGATAACCTGCTCAACAGGGGCAACTCACATGCCATGTATGAGAACCTTCACAATTACCCTTCATGAGATATAGTGTTTACAAGGATTTGATCTTTTGACCTCTACTGACCCCAAATGACCTTTGAAATCCACCCAAGTCCAATAGGGATCATCTACCTAATAAGGGCAATCCACATTCAAAGTATGGGATCCCTCACAGTCACCCTTCTTGAGATATAGCATTTACAAGCTTTTGACCTTTTGGCCTCTGGTGATGACCTCAAATGACCTTTGAACTCAACCAAAACCAATAGGAATCATCTACTCAATATGGGCAATTGACATGTTAAGTATGAGATCCCTCACAATTACCCTTCTTGAGATATAGCCTAGTGTTTACAAGGTTTTGACCTTTTGGACTCTGGTGACCCCAAATGACCTTTGTCCTCCCCAAAAAACAATAAAATCATGTACTCAATATGGGGAATCCACATGGAAAGTATGAGATCCCTCACATCTATCCTTCTTGAGATATCGTGTTTACAAGCAATTCCCAATTTGTTTACCATTTGAACTCTGGTGACCCAAAATGACCTTTGACCTCCAACAAAAACAATAGGGATCATCTACTCAATAAGGGGTATCTACATGCTAAGTATGGGGTCCCTAGAAATTAACCCTTCTTGAGATAGTGTTTACAAGCTAAGCATTGCATACATACACACGCATACATACAAACATACATACATACATACATACATACATACATACATACATACATACACGCATACATACATACACACATACAAACACACGCATGGAATCACCACAGATTCCTCTGACCACATCAAGGAATAAGAAATGACAGTGAAATTGATTTCACATGATATCCCCCTCCCATCCCCTCCTCTTTCCCCACACCCCTGAACATTTTGGCTAGTTATGAGGTTTCTGATACCAGTTATGAATCTTATACCTTGCTTTACTGCTCCACATACCATCCCCCTTCTATCCACTGAGCTTAGTAACCCCAGGAACCTTGTTCCCAATTAAAACTTTTATTAACTGTAAAAATAATCAATCAGTTGTACATCTTAACCAACATAGTCATTAGTTCTACCCATCCATTGCTAAACCACACAAAGTACAATTGTATACAGCTATCAAAACCTTATCCAGACCCTAAGAATAGCTATTGACAATAATTGATTTTTTGTAATGAGAGGCTTTGAAAGAGGTGGAGTATCTGAATAAGTCAAGGGCCATTGTTAACAAAGTCCAGGATTACTTCTAAATCAACTGTGAGTAAAATGGCAAAGATATTGGTGACACTGAGCTCTACCTTAGTTATTGTATAAAGTGACTAGCCCGCTGGAAGGACTTTTTGCGCACCAATGGATTTATAACTGCCTTGCCTAGACACAAATAGCACAAGTGAGGAAGGAGGTACTTATTCCACACACTAAGAAACCAAATGGAAGATGATACAAGTAAGGAACTCATGTTGGCTGAAGCTTTTTAAAGTGGTCCCTGCCATAGACACATACCAAAATTCACCAAAACTCCCTGGTTTGGGGAATCTCTAAGCCCTGATACTTACCTCCTATTTACACTTGTAATTCCGCCAAAAGTCTATGACACAGTTCTTTCCCCTTGCTCAGAATTTGACCATTATGGTCAAGGGTAAGGGGGGAGGGGAAGGGAGCCTCAGGGAGGGGATGGACAACCAGATTTAGGGGACCCAACAGCTTTTCATCAGGGTTTAATGATTTTCAATATCCTTGAAGTCACATGTATAATACCTGTGACATTGGGAGTCCTGACTATAAAGAAAACTCACCACTACTACTACAATGGTGTCATAACTGACAAAAGAAAGATGTAACTCAGCAGCTAAAGTGTCTATTTACTATTCCTACTTGTGAGCATTATGACACCATATGGCATACACAAATAGACTTTTCCATAGGTGAGGTGCTCAACTGCCAGTGTTGTTTACATATTGTATTCCACTAAAATGTGCAAAAGAACATGCATACACCAAAATACGCGTTTTGAGTATGTTTTTGACCATTTTGTCAATTCTCCAGTGTTGGCAATAAAGGAAAGTGGAGTCACAAATCAAATCCCTGCCAGTCAGGAGGTGCAACACTGAAGTAGCTTTTGATAACCCTCTCAAGCCTTCTCTCTATTACTGGTCTCAGTTGTGTCTCCCTCTCCTCACCCCCATCTTTTCCCCACCCACAGACAACAGCTTTGTGAAAAGAACTGTCAAGCTAGGCAATGATGATTGTATGTCCCTGTACAGTATGTGTGGCCAATCAAAGCATGGTACAGTAGTACTTCCTCAGGGGTAGTACTTCCATGATCAAAGTAACAAACTATCAGCTGTTTGAGATTCTAGGGTCTAGATGTAATGCTACAAGAAGTACAGATCAAACTTGTAATGCGATTACAAACTGCCAGGTACATGTATGAGTACAAGCACAAGATAATGTCTACCTAAAATACTACTCATTGACAACATTGTAGTTTTGATCCAATCATAGTACATTTATGACTTCTAAACGGAACAAATAAAAAAGCATGTTGTTCCTATAGCAGCAGGGAAAAAGCCAGAAGAGTTCCTGATAAAAAATTGCATCAGAACTGAAAACCATTTTCTCAATACAAAACTGAACCAGAATCCCTGACAGTATCTGATTTGAGAATCTACTAGCCCTGATGCTACACGTCTCCTATTTACATGTTTAATGCTCACTTTACCCACAACAACAAGGGATGAAACATCCGGGTTCACATCACAAACTGCGACCCAAGAAATTCTTGTTGCAAAGCAATTCCAATTCAGCTTTGCAAATATTGCAAACCAATATTTTTCACGCTCTGCCTAAAATCTAACTATTCTGATAAGTGCAGCATGTATATAATATAAAATAATTGCCGTATTGTTTGATGCCGAAGTCACAGAATCTTCCATCTCGGCCTGACAAAACGTGACTCTGCTGAGCTTGCTATATTTGTAAGTGAATTTTATTAATGCTTAGGCCAATTTTTCCCTGTGACATTTTAAGCTTTACCCCAGAGCAGCATTTGCATTACAAATGAGCTGAAAAATACAGCTCATTTGAAACCATGTTGATTTCAATAGTTGCTAATCGAGATTTGGCAATTGCTAATCAATTTAAATGTTGATTAGCAATTACTGGTAAACCAATTTTCTCACACTATTTCGTCCCCTGAATTAGTCCCTGGTAAGTTGATTGGACAGTGGTAATAGGGCCGCCTCCCTGAGCGGAGGCCATCTCTAGTGCCCTCTTGCTTCCTGTTTCAGAACCAGAACTGTTCATATTAAAATTTTTCTTTATTAAACTATTCAACAGTACAGCCTTTATCAAGTTTACTTCCTTTAAATATGATACCATCTCATTTCACCACTTCCTGTATACAATTATATATAAACGTTTAATTTTATTGAAGTCACTATTCTACACTCCACATCAAATACTCAACAGGAGTACCCACCATCACCAAGTGGCGTCTAGATTTGAATTAAAAAAATTAATAACATTTTTGTATCTCTAAGCTTTGATTATTTCTTGAAAGTCACAATCTATGGAGCTCCACAATAGTGAGGGCTCAATATGCTTCTTTTGTTTGAGATTCCCCATCAGACCAACTTGATTGTACTATCTCTTCCCCTTATTAAACTGTCACACACCACTACAATGATAAATTAACGACCACCAGCAAGTAAGCCAGCGACCATGTACAAACACTCCTCAATTACCACCGCCCCTCTTGAAACCGTAATTTATGATTGCCAATCCGAAAGCCAGCTTTATTAATGCTGGAATGACTCGACCCAATACAATGATGCAGAGTCGTTGTCGTTGTTGTATGTATATAACAAACACATACTGCAGATATAATGTGAAGCAATTTCAATCTACAGGGCTTTCACACATTCTGAAGATGATGGAGCCTCAAAATTGACACATAAATGGAGAATAGATGGAACACATAGAGCTACTGTGCTCCCTTCAGGGAATCACAGTTTTATTTGAAATGTTTGCATCCATGATGAGTTCAAAAGACAATAAAATGATCAGAGGAAATTTTCATTCTCCTTTATAACCTCTGTATATAGTTGAATCAAGAGCATGCATAACTTTTGGAATCTGTTATGTCTAAGATGGGATGACAGGTAGGGAGAGACCAGGTACCGGGTTAGAGAGTGGACATAAAGGTGAGAGGATCACTTTTTGGTCATAGGTACAAACTCTGGAACATCATTTGCATAGAGTCTTGTACTTGGAAAATATATCAAGTTCCCATATCATGATGTACTATCGTATTCAGAGTATAAATGATGGGAACTATACTGTACATATTCTTTGTGGCACAGCCCCCCTCCTCCCCACCACTTTAATCATAAAGACACTTGTGGGTTTGCTGAAAGTGGGTCAGTAACAACAATTTTTCAGCCTTTTCAGAGATTTTGCAAAATTAAATGGCTAATCTAATACAAAAATTAACCTTGATGGAATTTTTAAGTACAACATTCATCATCCTCCAGAGTAATTTCTCACACCCTATGAACTGCTCATATCATCCACTAGGACTGAAATTAAATGGACCCATCAGAAGCCATGGTCTTCATGATTTGGGAATAGCTTCCTGCCCTACAATGTGGAATACCTTTCAAGGCCTTGTTGATCTCTGTGTATTTCACTAGAAAATACAATCAAGTTATTCAAGTACATAAAATAAGAAATTTTATATAGACTAGGTACTCTTTGAAATAAATATAATGCCCTCAAAACCTATTTGGAAAATTATGTTGCCCACATGCTGACTTATTCCAAGCCTTGGAAGGATGACATCACAAGATTGTAGTACTCTCAGGGAAGGTTCATCCCCTCTAGTGCCCCCTCCTGCCCCACTCCTCCCTTGCCTTAAAATATCCTGCCTAAAACTGATGCCCAGTCTTACCTGTCTTTTCAAAAAACCATGTTAGCTGAAAAGCTAACTTAACGTACCCCACAACTGTCAAGAAGTGAAAACTTCCAACTTTTTGTTAAAGATCAGTTCCCTTAAAAATTCACAAAACCCCTGAGTTTAGGAATCTCTGGAAATTGGTACAAATGCATTTAAGGGAAGAGGGCAATGCTCTCCTTTCCAGCAAAACAGATTTTATTAAAATGGTATAAAATGTTGACCTTCTGTGGCCATAGCATGAATGTCTCCCTCAACATTTCCCTCAATGACATTGTGCAGACAATTTTTCCATCTTCATAATGGAAACTGATGCCCACTGGGGCCTTTCCTCCTCTACATACTTTAAAACAAACATTGAAAAGGCCAGAGGCCCTACAAGAACAGGCGGATGAAAAGTGTTGGATAGTTAGTGGGGCTCTAGAGTGCACTACAGAAGAAAACATATTTGACCTTGCAGCCATCAGAAATATTAGTCCATGTGTCTACCTCTCGACATGATATCAGGCCTGAGAAAGCAGGGAGTTGCCAACATGCCTTGATACAAGCACTAGTCAAACAGTAATTAGATTGAGACATTGGGTAGGTTCCAAATTGATATTGATCTAGTAAGGACCCAAAAAGGGTTACGGCTCATTGAAAATATCTCGTAGCTGTAAAAACTGAAAGTGAATAGGACAAAGAAAAGTAGGGACACAGTATGAAAGTCCATAAGACAACATCTGAGGCCGCTTGTTTTTGATACAAAACCTTATTAAACACATCTTCATCAATTGGTGAAACAATGGTATCACCAAAAAATAGGTTTTTGGCTTTTTATGTCACCAAAACAGAAGATGTAATCTGATTACAAATTGACTTTGCTTTTTCTTAAATCACTGACACGTTTTGTGGGATGCATTAGTTTGAAAAATGTAATTGGATTTGGCAGTTATGACTGTCACATTAAAGGAAGGAGCTACGACATAGGCATATGGATGTACAGTAATGGCACAGTAAGACTGAGATTCTTAAAAGACAAATTATGACAGGAATCCAGATATTTCATCTCATGGGACAGAAATCGTCATGAAAAAAAACAAATTTAAGTATGATTATAAACAAACTACAATCTCACTTGAAAGACAAGTTTCTTCACTTTTTATGTGTTCAAAATGGTCATGCAAAAATCATACGGACATGTTAATAATTTCCTGTCAGTAAAATGAAGTGGTGTGAATATATTTTGGGGAATGGACTAATGGGGGGAAAAAAACAGTGGGAACAAAAAAATGGGAACAAAACAATGTGAACAGGAGAGGTAAGATGATTTAAGAGATGGTTTCCTCATCCAAAATTGTCAAATTATCCCAGCAGACTTTACTAGAGCTCCTACTTTCAAGCACCTCCCACTAATCAGCTGCTGGAGTGACATCTTCCTGGTTGGCAAATACTCTTTAACCAGCTTGCCAGCCCTTTTCAAACAATAAAGACTTACCCTCTGATGCAACTGAGAAGTGTTAATTGTATTCACATTTCAACTAACCAATATAATCAATGTCAAATACATCATTTCTTGATCAGTACTGGCCGGATCATGTTGGATACCAGTATCTGAGAAATGAGTGTATGTACAATCCGCTCTATTGCGTACTATCACAACGTGGTGTTCTATTTGAATGAGGTAAAATACCGATACCAATATTGCATAATCCCCAAAACCTACCTGTTTTGTGAATCTATGAGCCCTACTTTCCTCACCCATTACTATTGAACAGCCCATATACCGCAGAATGATCACTGACAATGAAAATCCTACCCTCGCTAGATGGTGCTCTAGGCATATCCTTGCTATTCCATTGTAACTCACCCTTGTTTCATTGATCACACTCTGGTTTCATTCATTGGTTCAACACATCTGTCTGAATGTTATTTTCTTTCTGAACATTTAGATCAGTAAATCACCAAAGCATTATCTAATAGGAGGTGAGGAGGTGTAAATAGGAGTGAGATAGACTATCTATTCCATATATCTGCTCACTAATGTGCTCTTGTCATGGCATAACATTGTGTTCTTCAGGCAGATTAATGTTACCTGTTGGTGGTTGATTGAATTCCACCTTTTTAAATCATACTGTGAATTTTATTGCAAAAGAAAACACAAAGTTACATGGATGGCACAGACAATTGAAAATGCCTAATCCAAACTCCTAGAGTCATCGGGGGTCCTTTTAAGGGGCTCATTGAGTTGATATCGATTATTTTTGTGATGAGTCTTAGGGAAATCATTGCAAGACAATCTTTCTAATTAGCCTCACTACTCATGTATCACTTTCTATAGTTACTGAATATGTGAGATATTGTAGTTTTTGTAGACAGAGACTGCATATGATTACTACCTAATGGTGGAAAGTGTCTGGTCACAAACTTGTACTAAATGAATTTAATCATAAATTACCCTATCATTGTTTATCATTGCCATCTCAGTTGTGAATCAGAAGGGCAGAATCTCTCAGTTTGATCATTTACAATCAAAATGTGAGTAAATCTCAACAAGTGTGAAATAAAATCATGAATTTTGTGAAGAAACTCAATATGCCCCTTCAAAAATGCTTACTCTTACAAATAAAATTGCACCAGGTTTAATAGCTACAGGTCATGGACAACCATCATTCCCTACAATGCCCTGCAAAGCCGAGATAGATGACTGTGCACTCATTACTGACCTTACAGTATCTCACTGATTTAGAAGGAGGCGATACAACCAGTTTTGCAGGCTTCTTTTCTACCCCACCCTCCACTTCCCTACCCCCATCACTCCTCTGGCGCATCCCATACCACAATGCCATGCACAACTGACTGCCACCATTCAAAACCAGAACTGTACCAATGCATTAATAACATCATGTAACGCAAGACACTGCTAGACATATTACAGAACTAAGCTGGAATCTGTTCCTCTTCCCTCCATAATTTTTCTCATCACAAATTGCAACAGAGCAAAACAACGGCAACTGTACATTCCACGGTCACAACATACTCAATAGTTTCAATCATATTTGTACTGCTGTTAAAGAATCCTTATAACTCTTTCCCAAGAGGCATATGCCAATTCAAATGTGATTGCCTGGAGTTGCTAATACAATTACAGCTCACCCTGAATCGTAAACTCGACTCTACTAAAGAAGTAATCCCTGCGGCATTAAACACCATCTAGTATTTTGATAGGATTTCATAGCTGCCTCCTGTTCGTACCTGAACATAAGCTCTCGATCTATATTAAAAAGCACTACAAAGTCATGTGTCACTAGAAGCTATTAACTTTTGGAACATGTTAAAGGAATTATGCCCAGAGGATTTGCAACGAGACACAGAAAACACCAAATTTGTGATCATTTTGCTTTTTTTTTCTTTCTTCCTTTGAAACACTCCTGCCCATCAAAAGAACCAAAGTTCTCTCTGCTACAACAAAGAATGGTTGAAAATTTCAGAAGAGTTACACAGAACAAAATTTAAATTAATAGACACAACACACGGACTGATATAATGGGAAGAGTGAAACTCTATCCTGAGGAAAGCTTATCAGATGGACTTGAAACAGCAGCTGACATAACCGTTCTTTTCTCAATTTGCTTCAATCAGGACAGAATGTAGGGCAAGTCAAAAACGAATGTGTGATGGTCACATGGGTGGCAAATATTCCCTGCAATTGCCATTCCAACTGTACAAGAAGGGCTGCTTGAAACACCTAGCCACATTGATTTTTAACAACATTGACATTTAAAAATGCCAAGACACTGGACATTGACTACACACTACTGTATTGATTCTGCCCTCCAATCACACAGGTGAACATCTGCAAAACTGGCCATTTTGCTGCAATGTGACCAAATGTGATTTTCGCAAGTGTTCACAAGCACTGGTCTACCAGGGTCTGATTGCAGGTAAGTAGGGATTAAAAGTGTAAATAGGAGGTAATGAGGGCAATGTAGATGGATGAATTCTACAGAAGGTATATGGAGCAAAATCACTGTTGGCATCAAGATGTGCAACAAGATTCATGCAGCTTCTGCTAAAATCCTGCAAAGGCAACTTTTTTCTGGAAATAATAACTGTCTAAATAATACATGGAAATGAAAAACTAAGAAAAACCATTAGGCCTACCAATACAATTTTATTCAAATATTGAATAAAAGTGTATGAATACTAATTTTTAACATACCTGTCATTTTATTGCACTACAGTTATTGGATTAATAGCAGAAACTGCAAGAGCAATTTATTGTTAAAGTAATAACAGTCTATAAAAAAGGATAAAATACACTGTTTGAGTACATCATACATGTGTTATAACCATTAGCTTTAGAAAATTTGCAAATTTATACAAAGGCAAGGCAAGATAAAGGAAGAGTGGCTCTTCCAGGTTGTCCTCTAGAAGTGGGAGGGCGCTATCTCAGTGCTAATGATTTATGCCAGATGGTACTTGCAGGCAAGTTGGGAACTTGCATATAGATGGTGGCAAGGAGCGAAATAGACTATTGGATTTGACACTTTTTGATCATTCCATCATTTATAAAGGTTATTACAAAATTTTATTTCTTGTTCACATGAACTTACAATCAGGGAACTACCACCATATACTGTATTGCTTTACTACCAGGGAGTCGCCTCTGGGGTTGCTTCGACATAAACTTTATGATGCAGCATGTTAAGTACCATAGAATAGTCACAGCATATTTATGCACATCAAAATGTTATGGCTGACTTTTAACAGGTATTTCTGTAACTTCACACTCAGAAGAGATTTTTAGTACACACTTTGACTCCTAAAAGTATGCACGACATGAGGTCCAAGCTAGGTAGCTAGAGGGACACATGTTTTACACACTTTAAAAACATTGCTGTGAGTGTTATGACAGGAAATTTACTGATCACATTCATGTAAGCCAGTCAGACAGTAAAATTTGACATTTAGTACCCCTCTTTGAGTCCATTTAAAGGTTCTTTTTTTTTTTTTTTTATTCATGAACAAAACACAAAATGAAAATAAAGTATTGAGGAATTTTGCATTTGACCAAAATGCACGATCAGCAGATACCAAGGAACGAAAATCACAAAAGCAAGGAGTGTAATCTACACATCTTTCATTAGTGTTTAAACTGAAAGTACAATACACTTATAGCATTGAATAGTACCTCCCTGATAGATGGGATTTATATGTACAATAGATGACTTAAGTGGGTGTGAAAAAGATTAGATCTGATATTTCAATTTTAAATACTGTCTGATACCAATCTGATACCAGCATTAATATTTTTACCCCAAATAGGTAAATGTGACATATTTTCATGTCCACAGACCTTTACGTTTATTTCAAAAATATAGGAGGCCTAGTATATCCATGTATTTTATGCAAATTTTAACAACACCAAAGCAGAAACGAGTATAGTATTAGCGTATTTTAGGAATAAATCGCATTTGTCGGACTATTATTGGTGAATAAACCGTCAAGACTCCAAATTTGACAAAATAACGGACGAGGCAAAGCCAAGTCCGTTATTTTGCCAAATTTGGAGACGAGACAGTTTATGAGACAATAATAGTCCGACAAATGTGGTTTATTCCTGTTCTACCACCGAAAATGTGTGAAAAACTTCATTT
>WURT03345863.1:0-20117 GCA_009936505.3 Holothuria glaberrima | reverse complement strand
ACAAATACGTTGCGTTGAGCCTGTTTTATTCAAAGCAGCATTTTATGTACCAGTTACAAGCATCAGAAAAGCACTCCCTAAAATCAGAGCCATGTGCTTCACTTAACAAAAGTCTGTTATCAAGTAACTGCATCTTTACATTCAATTGTGCCTTACCTTGATATAACTTGGGTTAGACATACTTTTTTGTGTAATCTTCTTTCACTTTACTATTAAAACTAATCTGGAGTGTACTCTCTCTAGCAAAATCACCCTCTCAGCACGATTTGATATGATTTTGATGTAATGAATCCAAATACAAAACCTTGCACCCTTATCAACAGATATTAGTCTGAAATATTGCAACATTACCTTCAACCATAACCCATTCCAACCCAATAGGAAGTTCCTTTGTCACCCCATTCCGTGAGTAGACCGTTTTCTTGCTGTCGATGGCCCATACCATATTGTCTGTGGGACCAATGCACACTTGTGTGAAGGCTGCGAAAAAATGTTAAGTACAAGTTAAATCCTGTATATCTTTTCAAAATTCTACAAAGCAGAAATTAGATCACTACTGCTTTCGTTTTGACATATTGTGATGCTGCCTGGAGAATGCGAACCACACCTCTACCCTTCTTAAAGCACAAACCCATTCTGCTACAAACGTTTAGTTTACTGTTCAATTTACATATGAAAGGAACATTCATACAATAGTATTGTACTTACTTGTTTGAGCTTGTGTATCAACTGACAGCCAAGCCCGTGGCAATCCCTCATGTCTTGGAAGGTCAATACCTACTCTCATGTAGCAGTTACCAGAGGCGTCACAGGCCCAAACATTCTCCTGTCCACAACTCAAGTGGACAATCTTGTTGGTACCTTTTGAACAGGTGACAAACATAAAATATATTACTTCCCGTGTGTACCTTTACCATGCACAGATACTGAACAGGGGGACAAATAAAGAAATGAGGACTAACTGTTTGAATATCAAGAAATATGCTGTAAATTTTGTTATTTCACTTTTTAACTTTTTTTATAACTCATCTGTAAATGGTTAATTGAACATACAAATAAGTCATGATAAATCAAAATATAAATCACCTTTTCAGAAAAGCACCACAATGATAGAAGCAGATCTTCATACTTGCTTCAGGGCATCACAAATACTGCCCGCAGACATAGCATGCACTTCAAAGAGTTTGCACTTTTTGTGATGTTTTGGTGATCAGTTTGTAAGCAAAAACAGATCACAACTATATTCAGATACCAGACAACAACATATTACCCAACACATCCACAACCTCTGCTTACCCAATTGAGCAATATCCAACTTCTTCCACTCTTTCCCTTGAGGGCAGTATTGTGAGATTCCGACTCGAAGGTAAATGTTACCAGCAGAAGACAATGCCCACAAAACATCAGCATTAGCGCTGACCTGGATCAGGTTTTCCCTTTCTGGTGGATTGATGAGAATTGGGGTCAGGCTCATAGGAGAGAAACAGAAGATCTCTCCACTTTTCTGGGCAGCCCAAATCATCCCTTGAAAAAATAGAACAGAAAGGAGAAGAAACAATAGTAGGCCAGTCTATGCACTGAAATCATCCACAAAACAAAAGAATAATTGTCCTTTTGAAGTTTTCCAAAAGGGGAGCTTCCATGTCACTCAAAATTAGCCTTTGATGGTAACAAAATAAGTGTAAGTCTATTTTACAAGTTGACCAGAAACTCTGGGAACAATGGTCAAAAAGAAGGGTCAAAGGGGTCGGATGACCACACCCCACCCCTTCCCCCCCCCCCCCCCACACACACACACACACTGAGAAGTCCACTCAAGTCAAATCTTGTACACATATGTACAGTACTTCAAAACTTGCAAAAAAGCTGCACCAGTCTCTAGCATTCAAGCAATCTTCATAATGCCAACATTGTCAATTGTAACTTCTTATTTGACAAGACAACAACACCTTAATGTAATGTTGTTTACATTCTTTAATTAGTTCAACTGTTACAAAATACAACCTAAATTCTCTTTCAATGGAAAAAACAACCCTCCTTGCAAAACAACCTGGTTACATGCCTGCTCTCCACCATATAGGAACATTGCTGCACAGTACATAAAGCCGAAGACACTTTAACTACAAGAGGTCACCCATCTACAGTTTTGCTATTTTGGTATGCTTGTGTTTTCTTACAGTACATTTAAGCAAGCCTTCATTTACTGTTACACAAGCCTTCATTTACTGTTACACAAGCCTTTATTGACTTTCATCAGAGGGGCACAATGGCCATCTGTGGCCTGTAGGGTTGTTTTCAAAAGATATTAACACCTGCAGAACTTAATGGTGCAAACAGCAAGCTGACTTCAATTTTTAACACAGGCTTCTTATATTCATGACAGATAACATATTTGCTTCATCATACATACTTTCCATCGATTTTTCCTAAACATCTATACCTGCTTTCCTATATTTCAGTTTTTATCACATTTGCCTAGTAGGTATAGTAGGTTTATATATCCTTTAAGTGTTGCTGTTTCACTCTGACATATAAAATCAATTTTATAGATTGCTCCGCTGAATTATTATCTTTGTTAAACTTACCACTTGGTCCATACACTGCGGCTGCAGACAAACTGATCCAACAAGTAGAAGCTGGTAATTTTCTTGGAATAACTAATTCCCAGCTGGAACCTAAGATGAAGAAGGATGACAATTAAATAAGTTGCTCGGCTTGTTGCTTTAATAAAATCTTGTAACCACATTTCCCAGACCTTAGCAGTCTTCATGGCTTCCTTTGCAGCATCGCATCAAGTACAAAGTCCTTCTAACTTGTATAAATGTATTCACGGTTTTGCTCCACTGTATCTACAGAAACTCATATCTAATTACAAGCCTTTGCTTCATCTATGGTCCAGCTCTCAATCACATTTAAATGTGCTGTCAACTGTTAGTTACCCATTCTTATGGGGATAGAGCTTTTTCAACAGTATCTGCCAAATTACGAAATGACCTGCCACCTTTGATCAAGAACCCTTCTACTATTGGACAATTTAAAACAGAGTTGTATAAAGCAAATCAGTCTTTTTTGTGGCAAGTCAAGTCAACTACACTCACTTAAGCGACTCGAGTCACTGTGTTATTTCAATGACGGAAAATCGGCCAGGATTTTTCAAATCAGGCAATTTTGCAAGTTGTGACTTGAGTCATGACTTGATTACCACTCTGATTTAAAATTAACTTGAAAACTCATGGTGTTTACTATGTCCTATTGACGGCGTGTTGTGTAGTTACAGCCCTTTCGGACTCCTCGTGTAAGGTACTTCATAAGACCTGTTATGTTATTATTAAATATATTGAATGAATCAACCTAGAAAACAGGACGCATGAGGAAAAGGTGCATATCAAAAACTATGAAAAGGGAAAGTGTCCTACATCTGATACTTTGGGAAAGATACTTTGTCTTCTGATCCTCAACCTTTATCCACTTGTAATGAAAATGCTATTCTAGCCCTTTGTGAAGAGGATTTGAGTACCACAAGCCATGTCTGCTGAAAGTGTCCCCTGGTTTATAGATATTTGGAATGAAGTATGGCCACTTGAAACAACCAGGTATCAGTAAATATAAGGGACCAATGTCTTCTGTTAATACTTTTATATAAGGCCTATATAGCACATTGGTAAGTGTTGACTTCAAGAAAAAACTAAGGCAGAGAGAATCGAAGGGGCAACTTCTCCCAGAATGTGTTCTCTTGATTTTAAAAACTTTGAGGAATTGGGGTCACTTTGGGCTGACCAGAGTCAATGTTCCGTTCTTCTTTTTCCCTCATGGCTGTAACAAATGTGACTGACAAAACTGCTAAAATTTGGCTAAATTAGCCCAAAGGTCAATGGAATCCTAAATTTTGGGCAAACTGATGGAAACTAAGGGTTCTCACCAAGTAGATTGCCTCTTGAGACTTGCAGAGTGGTCTTCCTCTGAAACTGAGCACATACCCAGACTGCAGATGTATTTGCAGTCACCTGGATGGCTTGATGTGAGGTCAACCAGCTGACCACCCTGTCCATCCTAGTTGCTGTTCCAGCCAAGCTGACCACCATTTTTAAGACGTTTGGATCCTCCATTAGATACTCACTCATCATTACCTATAGAAAGTCAAGAGAAAGGTGGAAATTCTGAATTTATAAAAATTCTTACAAATGACAAGTACAAGAACATCATTTGGATACATTTTTCATGCGAAGCTGATAAACAATATTTTGGACTGAATGTTAGCACCACCCTCCCTTGGATAACAAAACGTATTTTGAATGTACACTGCTTTCAATTCCTATGTTTTGTGTAATGTTGATGATATCCACTTTGCATTGCACTCCACTACAATACAAGTATAGCAGATACAATAGAAGATGCCTGTGTGTAGTAGTATACAAATAATGAATGTTTATGAGTGCAATAGTATGAATAATTTCATGAGCTGAAAGATTGAATGTTCTATTCATAGGGCTGGATGACTCGAGACCGGTCTCGAGTCCCGATTGTCGTGACTCGTGACTCGGACTTGGCCTTCAGGACTCGGACTCGACTGAAATGACTCGGCGACTCGGCCGAGACCGGGCACAAGACCGGCTATTTTTCCCCGACTGTAAAACTCGAGGTTGAAAGGCTGCGGAAAAACATCTTTGCTGAAAATATCATTACATACACTATGTGTACGTACAATATCCTTGCTACATGTACATGTTACGTACAGTGTGCAGTATGCAACACTCCGAATATATCCACTCAATGATCTCAGGCCTCCAAGGCTAGTTTGAAGATAACATGCAAGGATCCAGCACGAAATGTAACACAAGGTATACACTGCTGCTGCGCTGGTTGCCGAATGTGTAAGTTATGTCATGGATAAACAGTGTCTTTGACTTGATTCTATATGCGAATTCGTTCAGAAAAAGTATTTCTACTTGCATACATGTCATGATTTCCATGGAAAGAATGGTACAAATAATTTCTAAAATATATCACAACTCCTGAAAGTTTGATTGTGATTGATTCTACCTCTGCTTCATTTTGCTACGAAATAACGCAGGTTATTGGTATGGGAAGTATCCTAGCGGTATGTAGTGTACGTTAGGCTAAGGCCATGAAAGAGTTTGATATCTCATCTCGTCTCTGGACTCAGAAAGGGTAGTATCGCATTTCTAAATCGTATTTTTCATTAGTTTTGACATTGACATGTTTGAGTTAGATGTTCAAATTTCCCACTAATTGCAAGTATGGGCCGTAAGAGCATCCTGTTATTTCCTAGGTATTTTGACATGGATAAGGCCGTAGTGTCAGCCATTTGGTTTGTTCCCTCAGTGAGTGTCGTAGCGTGAAAACACTGTTTCACTACATGTGTGTGTGCGGTTTGATAAAGTTTGATCATGCCCAGTAGTGGTGAATTAGGGGAATCCCGCGTTATGAGCAGGCTCAGTTGTTACAAATAAGGGGAATCCCCTCATTATACTGTGAACTTAGTGAACTATATTGACCTGTACAGTGTTGCTACTCATAGTATTATATACAGTTAAGGTCTGCTGTGCACAGTTAATGTTCAGTTCTGTTCATGGCTTCGTGCACTTGGTGAGTTCTTAAAAGAGAGAAATAACATGTTCCTGATACCAATTTCCTTAACCAATAGACAGTCACTCATGCACTCCTCATTTTCAGATGTGGTGGTGAACATGTGGGTCAAGTGTAACATGCCTTACAATCTTCTATGTTCATAAGAGAATATTCAGTGGTCTTTTGTTTTGTTAAGTGTACTTATTGTTTAGATCTACTGTCATCTTCAACATCAGAGGGAAAGAACAAATGATAGAATAAGACTATTTCATTGTAGTTCTCATCCATATGCACTAAAAACAAATTCAATTTTCACAGGGACTCGATGACTCGGGCCTAAGGACTCGGACTCGGGCCTCAGGACTCGGACTCTGACTCGGACATCAGGGACTCGGACTCGGACTGGGTGGACTTGACTCCAGCCATGTCTATTCAACGAGGTGAAGCCGAGTTGAATAGAATGTTCAATCTTTCAACGAATGAAATTATTCATACTATTGCACAAATGGAAAACATTTATTATTTGTTTTATATAACACCCAACTTCCTAAATCATAGTTTTTGGTCAAAATTTGATTGTACGTACCCCCATGGCTGACGTCACTGCCGTGGGTTAGTATATACACCTAGAGGGTGGGTTAGTACCGAATAACCCATGGCATGTGACGACCAATCCTCCAATCGTATGTAGAAGAATTAATAAGGTGTTATATAATGAGAGATATTTCAAGCATATGGAATAAGTCTTTAATAGATTCTGTTTTGCACTCACTTCATTACTCAGAGAGTGTCTGGTATTGTTCCTCAGAATTTTGTGCCCATACTAGTACTCTGAAATTTCTTCTCATTATTTCATTAAGAGATAAACTTCTCCATGTACTTGTACTCTTCCTCTAAGATTTGTGCTCATACTTGTACTCTTACTGAGAGTTTTGTGCTCATGCTACTCATACTCACACCTATGTACTCATACTTAAAGATTTGTGCTCACACATGTACTCTTACTAAGAGCTTTGTGCTCATGCCTTTACTCATACTCAGAGCTGATTACTCATACTCAACGAATTTTTACTCAAAAATATTTTCCTACTCGGAGCTTTATGGTTATAACTGCACTTCTTCGAGCTATGTTATCATAACTGTACTCATACCCAGAGCTGTGTACTCATACTCAAAGATTTGTGCTCATACTTGTACTCTTACTGAGCACTTGTGACCATGCTTTTACTCATACTCACAACTGTGTACTCATACTCAAAGATTTATGCTCAAACTTATTCTCCTAATCAGCCTATATGGTCATGGCTGCACTTTTACTTGACCGATGTACTCATAACTGTACTCATTCTAAGACCTTTTTACTCAAACTTGTGCTTACACTCAAGAGTCTAAATTTTCAAAAATCTCATTAATACTGTATAAACCAACAAAGAATTCCAGGAGTCTTAAGTGCATTTCATAACTTCCCCACGAGTCTTACTTGCTTCATGAAAAAGGCTTCTTTAATGTGGTCAAACTAATCACAATAGTTTGAAAACATACCTGCCACCATCTTTTGTCATCCCCTTGTGGGGTCTGCAAGCCCACCCCTGTTCGAAACCAAACTCGACCTTCCTTGTCAATGGCCCATCCCATCTGCTTGCTGTCCAAAGCGATACTGACTGCTCTCAAATCACTGAAAAAGGAAGACAGAGAAGAATGATTCCAGTCCACCAAATTAAACTTTGAAAGAGGCCTTCTGTACATGATAAGTTTTAGTCTTAACCACAAATAAACTGTTTGCAAAGATTCCCATCTACCTAAAAATTGCCCACAAAATGGTGCAAATAGATATAAAGGACAAGGACAACCGGGGAGTTGTTTTCCAAACGGAGGTAGCTCGCCAAATCTTCCTTGGAATGCATGATTATTTTAGGAAACGTGAGGCAACTTTTCAGTATGCAGGAAAAGAATAAGGCTTCTGTCTCTTCAAAACATTTATATATAGTCTCTTTAGATGAGGTAGGGACATTTGTATTGATATAGTTCTATGAAACCATCGTTTTGAGTTTAACAAACCCTGCCATCACTATGGTGGTAGAACTGACCTACACATCAAAGCATTATTCAATTTAAGTGACTTGTTAAGGACTAAGTATTAGACGTGAATAATGTTGCAAGGAGAAAAATCAAATTGAAAGCATAAGTGAAGGGCTTAAGTCCTTGAAAAGCCTTATCACAAGCTAATAACTGGTAATCTTTTTACACTTCAGTAGGTCTTGAAGTATAAGTATAAATTTAACTTTTTTTGCCATTTCCATTCTTGTAACAACTGCCTCGGGCGTCTAGGCTGTGTGCATTAATGGAACAGACATGCAATCTTTGGAATCTAGAAGTACAGCCATGCATATGGTTAGATTTGCCCAAGTAGTATGCCTGCCTAAAAGCATTTTTGACAAAATTTATTGAAGGGATGATGAAATCATCCCCTCAATCTTTATATTACCAATGTAAAAACAAAACAAAAAGGCAAACATATGGACAATTACAATAAAAGGGGAAGTGTGGGAGTCATTAGGTTCATGTATTGTGTGAATTAAAAGAAAACACTCATTCAAGCAAAAATCAGCTCATTGACAACCTTAGGTACAAATGAATAGAGAATGCATAATCCAGTGTACACAGCAAAAGCAATTTATGTGCCTTTATTACATAACCACTTGGGCATGGGAAACCTTGACACATAACCTATCTTAGATCCTTCATCTGCACATGCTTGTGGAATGAACTGTCTAGCATACTGTAAAGTGCAGTGTTGAGGTGTCACCTTACTTGTATATTTACTCTTTTCTTCACAAGTATAAAAAAGATCATTTTGGCTAATGCAACACAGAGAATACACAAAATGTACGATACTGTGGTAAACAGGAAGAGGTCAGCTGCGAAAGAAATAATACAAGTTATGCAATGCTCTTAATTTCCTACACCTTTTTACAAGACCTGGTTTCTCAATTTCAGATCATTTTTCTTCAACCTTAGTAATCAATCATGCAGATTACAGAATGAGGTTCATATTTTACTACAAAAACTGACAAATGACAGGCAAGCAGTATAAAATATTCACTTTTCAGGATAAAAATATTGGATCGATTTTTACAATCAAACTCTTCAAACAGTACTTAATGAGCAGATTTTACATTCTTTAATTCTTTATAATACTATACCTTGAGTCATCTAACAGCTCCCAACTTGTCCCATGAGGTTTCTTCAAGGTGATATTCTTTCGAAACACCACCTTGTCCTCTATGGTGCGGGCCCACACCACACCATGGTTGGCAACAATATCAACTACAGTAAATTTACTCTCTATTTTCAACCACTTTCTGGTGTAAGGCTTTTCACGTGTAATCCCTTTCATGGCACACACCTGTCCATTACCAAGAATGAACCAAGCCATAGTTTCGTCTAAGCACACTGTAGCCACATCTCTACAAATGAAATTCCAACTAGATCCAACCTTTGACCTTGGTGTTATGGCGTCACTGGCGTAGGCACTGTTATTCTTGGATTTAATCATCCATACTATATTTCCAGACGGTGACACTGCAATCTTCCTCCCATGCACACCCTTAAGTTTGTTCCAGGAGCAAGCAATTTTTGACGAAAGAGAAAAGTAGACCCTCTCTCGGGAATCTACGCACCAAATGTGTTTCTCAGATGCCACTAAATGAGTTATGTATCCTGGTGTCATACACTGCAACCAGCTGCTTGCTAACTTTTGCTGAATATTTTCAGAAATAGCAAGTTCTTCATAATCAGCTTGGTTAAGCTCCTGACTCTCAGTCTCTGAATCTGAGCCACCGAGTACTTCATTTTCATTGTCCTGAGGTTCTTGTCTTTGAGTGTATATGTCCAGAAAAGCCGGGACTGGCCTTCCCTTTGCCATGGGCTGGTCACTCTCAGGGAGGTATGGCTCCATGGAAGATTCATAGGACCTCAAAGGTTTAGGTTCGCTTAAATTCAACTTTGGCATGTCATGACTTTGTTTGTCTTCCCCCTCTGACAAGATCCCCATCGGAATATTTCCACCCGTAGCTATTTCTCCTAACCTAGTAGTACTGTTACCCTCTTCTGTCGGCTCTGATTTCTCTGTGTTCACATTTTCCCCCTTTGTTTCATCTAAAACTGTCTGGCCAATAGTTTCTTCTTCTTGCACCACATCAACCTCTTCCTCCTGGTGGTAATTATTATCTTCATTAATTTCTTGCACATCTGTCTCCAAAGGATCTGAAGGTTCCGTGTTTACATCCTTTGCAATAATAGTTGGAGGACTCGCAACATCTTCTTCTGCATTGTCAGCTTCTGTTTGGGATTCTTTAAAAGATCAAGAACATTGAACAAAAATCAGAGTAACTTCAGAAAAATGTGTACACAGCAAAATCATAAACAATTTTCATTGGGGTGGGGGAGGGGGTGGGCACTTTCCCTCAAAATTTTAATCATACAGGCCAGAAAAACATCATACATACGTATTTTGCTAAACAAAGCAAATTTCCAGCCCAACTGGCTGTGGCCCCTCCCCTGCCTTGTATACCCATGGGCAAACCAAATTGTGTCCAGTTCACAAGTTTAATCTCATTTAGCTTCAAAATAGTTAATGAAAGTAACCATGTTAAGAAGTTATTTTACTTTAAGGGTTTTAGCAAAACACTAATTTTTCTACTATGTGAAAGAGGGACTAAATCTAGGTAATTTGGTGAAACTTCCATTCAATTCGGACTAGTAGCACTCAAAATGTCAGCAAATGAAGTTGCTACATTTGTGACCAAAAGTGATGAGCAATGCTTTGTTTCCTTTGTTTTTTTCAGTCTGTTGTGCCGACCTTAGGTTAATTGTGACAGGGGTTCCCCATGGGCAATTCAAAGTTTGCAAAATTCCTATGCCTCTCATGTAATCACATTCCAAAAACATGGAATTATGAAGGAGAAGGAGAAAACAGTTGTAAGTTAAAAAAAAAAGTGTTAATTAATGTGAGGTTATGATGTCATATGTGCTTGCTTCAAGTTCTCTTTGTGTTGAAAATGTGACAACTTTAACTGCTAGTATCTTGAGAACCAAACATTGCATCTCAATGCAAATTTCACCAGAATTTTTAGAATAACTATCCCTCTAACAGATCAAAATTTGATTCAAGTCTAAACCTTGCCCACCCGGCAGACGTGTATTGCTCCTGCACCCAAACTGACTGCACTTGCAATACCAACGTCTGCGAACTTTTGCAAGAATTCTTCATCAAACTGCACAAAAACTGTACGCTATTAGCTATTCATGTATACCATCACAACAAACACAAGTCATAAATATTCAACAAAAGCAAGTCTAATTACCATGCAATTTGGACGGACACGGTCAATGGAGTTTTAGTGGGTGATTTTACTTGTTTAGAAAACAATTAAGAAGTCCCACTGACTTACTGTGTGAAATTGGGAAGACCGTGGAATAAGGTTACTGTCCAAGCTTCAAAGGGTTATATGAATATTCATATTTTGGAACCAGTCAATGGTTTGAGAGATAACTTCAAATGAGGCTCATGAATGTAGTGAAATTGGATGATTCTGTCATTGCTCACAGGTGTTAGAGTATGTACGTGAAGAGACGTAATCAACACCTGCTGTGAAGGTAAGCATATTAAACCCTTCTTTCAAACAAATCTTTCAGTGTGATTACTTCAATTCCTTGTCGAACCCTGGTCTTGACGAAGTACACCACTAGGTCTTTGAGCACATGATTACTCTCACTGATACCACATTATCGTTCATAGTTTCCATTTATTAGAGGGGCAGCTGTCTTTCATAATGCAAGTAATTTTGTCAGGAAACAATAGTGTATGTCACACTTAGAAACTACAGTTAAATTTTAGTAACAAATTTCTGTGATGAGAAAGGGATAAAAGTGTGCCTTCCCCATATGTGCCCCCACCATCCCACCAACCCACCACCATCCCCCCCCAGAATAAAAGATAAATCTCTAGTCTGCTATTGCAAAGAGACACATTTCTCACCTAGTTCTCTCTTTTTTTTCTTTTTCTTCTTCTTTTTGGGTTTTGGTTGAAAGAGAATATCATCATACTTCTGTTGGCTCAATTCTTTAAGTTCTCTTAGATCCAACATTGTTGCCATTGACTCTGGAAGAGGACTTACACTCCTTGGTGAACTTCCTACCATTTCTTTCTCAACTCCTAAATGCTCCATGGAAGGTTGGTCTTCCACACTTTTTCTATGAGAGTTATCCAGAGTTATAGGCTCTCGCATGACAACTGGCATCATAGATTCTCCAATTTCTTTTGTGGGGGCTTCTTGCATTGCAATACCTTTTGCAGCAATTTCTCCATCCTGAAAATCAATGTCTCTATCATCTGACCCTTGAGAAGAGACGGTGGAACTCGTGTCCTCACCTAAATGGTCTAACTTTAGTTTAAGGGAGCGGGCAGTTCTGTCAAGGTCCTCTTTGGCTTTGTAAGCCCCATCAGCGATTTCATCAGCAGCTTTCTTGAAGACATTTTTGACAGATGACAGGCCCTCCCTGAAGGCAGCTTGTGTAGTCAGAGAGGAACTCACAGAGGGTTTGCCGGAGGACAGGTTGGCGGGAAACTTCAAGGACTGGAGGTAGCTCTGCTCTTTCTCAGAAAAGTGAACTGCCTCTGAAAAATGAATGGTTGAGGGACGTCACGAGAATAATGTTACAAAGGGTAAAAAATACCCAAAGGGAAAGAGGGCCATTGTGATAAAAAAAGTTGCTAACTATGGTTGCTACTTCCAAAAGTAAGATGGTTAAAAGGAATGAAAGATGATATCTTGTTGCAATTCTCATCCAACCAATTTTTCTCCAAAGTCTACAAGTATGAAGCAAACTCTAATAAATGTCAAGCCTTGTGTGGCCTTTTTTTATTAAGTTAAGCTGCTAATTGTAAGTTTTAGGAATACTAAATTTTAGCTCAAATTTGAATTCTTTCTCAACTTGAAATTCAATTCAGATGAAGAAAACATAGAATGTTTTCAGGTGAGAAGCCCACCTTACTTTGACCCAGCCAGAGCAGGAGGCCACATCTCATGACTGCCACATCTCATTGTTATAAATGATACCATGCATCTCCATTCAATTAGGCAACTGCACCACCTTTCGCCCTAACTCCCACCCAACCATTTACAGAAAATCTGCAATTTTGAGGGCAGATGCCACAATTCCAGTAGAGGAGAAAAATGAAATGAGATATAATTTCCACATTTTGTTTATTTTTTCTTATTTACTTTGCCTAAGTAATGAATGCCAATTTACAGTGTGCATTTGAAATGGTCTTCATGTTAGTCTACTAATAAAATATAAGAGCACCATGACCCTCTCTTGCAATTCACTACCTTCAGAGTTTTAGGTGAATGTGAACATCAAGAAATTGAAGCAAATGTAACACTTTAGGGACAAAAGCTGCATTCCACCCCACCTCCACCTGCACCCTGGTAGAATGAAGCTATACACCTATGGCTAGAAGTGTCTATCTGTAAGTGCAAGGACACACCCTTTTTTGTAAGTTTGAATTCAACCTTTTGCGTTAGTGCAAATATGAACTTTTAAAACAGCACTACTGTGTAGCTCTCAAAATCTGTGAGTATAATTTCATACTCACTATAAGTCAGCTTAGTGCTGGTCTTACATATATGGAGTACCACTGTGTAGCTTTCAAAATCTGTAAAATAACATACTAACTATAAGTCTGCTTAGTGCTGGCCTAACATATATGGAGTACCACTGTGTAGCTTTCAAAATCTGTGAGTATTATAATACACTCACTGTAAGTCTGCTTAGTGCTACAGTAGTCATTCATTTATTGTAGTTCACTTTACCTTTAGCTACAACTTTTTCAGGACTCACTCCTATCCGAATCACTGGTTTCTGCGCACTCTTTCGAAGAATAAAGATTTCATCCCCTAAAGCCTTGACATCAAGGATGGTTCCAAGGAGCCCATGGCAGCGACCAATCACTGCTGCTGCTCCTTCTGCAGATGGGTTCAAAATGAACAGGCAAGAATGAGACCAAACTACTATTAATGAATCATTGATGACCTCAATTTGGCCAAACTGGATTTCAGTGGGTAGCCCAGAAGTGGAGACTGGTGTATCTGGTAAAAGTTTGATTTCAGATAGGTCCTTTATCAACCACTCCTTACACAAGATGGTTTCTAAGACAGCGCCACTCATGCCAGCTTTCCAAATTCGAAGGCCTGGCCTGGTGGCAAACAAAGTTGCATCACTGGGCTTGCATAATGCTGGCACAAACATGACTCCAAATTTGCCTTTCCTGTAAAAAAGAAATGGAATTTAAAATAAGCACTCCATGCACTTAAAGACAAAAAGTCATCACCCCAAAGTACATTTTTGGTGTGGGGGTATCAAAATTCTCAGTTGGTTACTGCTCTTTGATTGACATCAAAGTTTGAAAATTCAAATGATGCAGAGTAACTCACATTCTACACAATATAGTAAGAGTATTTGGCTTACGCATTATAGCATTGTATGCTCACCAGGGCATGGTCTGAAGCAATAAAATAGGTTCATGTCTGCACAAGGAGCTTTCTATAGTTACAGGAGGAGCTACAGGTTGCTTTGTTGGGGGGACTGCAACTGTCTGGGACGATGAGAATTGCCCTTAAAGTGCAAGTTTTATAAATGTGAGATCAATTCAAGGACAGAATGCAATTTCCACATGATTGCAAAAGTTTCCCACCAAATACCAACATTTCCCATCAAGGGGCTTCCTACATTCCGGTTTTTTTTTCCACCCTAGATGGTGGATCTCAGCAGAGAGGTACTGTAAAAGTGAACATAGCTTCTAGAAATGGTTAGAGTTGGGGGGCCATGTTATACCTAAATTCCTCTTATGTAACACTTGCATTGCTTCAATGCCACTTCTTGTTTGAACTTCCTCCTTCATTGGAAAATGAGCCATATTCATCTTTAGTTATGTTAAAGGGGCATATTGCATTGGTTCACAAAATTCATGATTTTTTTCATACCTGTTGAGTTTTACCTACATTTTGATGGTAAATAGTCAAACTGCACGTCCAACACACAACTGAAATGGCAATGATAGGGTAACTAATGATTAAAAACTTTTTTTTTAATATTTATTATAAATTTGTGACCAGACACTTATTACCATAAGGTATTAATCATATGCTATCCCTGTCCTCAAAAAACACAATTTCTCACATTTTTGGAAATATAGGAAGTGATACTGTACATGAGTTAATGAGGCTAATCAGAAATATTGCCATTCAATGATTTCCTCCAAATTTGTCACAAAATAATCCATATTAACTCAATGAGCCCCTTTAAAATGAAAAGCACTTATTCCATACACTTTTCTGGCTTGTTGTCCAATCTGTTGGCATCTGTTATCTTCACTAGTATAACAAAGCAAAGCCCTTGAAGTTGATGAAATTAGAAGCGTCTTGTATGCATATGACAGCTGTACGATGGGATCTTCCTCATGCACTACCACGCTAGAATGATGGTGGTCCTGCAAACCAAAAGATATTCCAGAGAATGCAATAACAATAACAAATATTTTACCCAACAAAGATGACTTAAAATATAGTTGATTTTCTGTAATGTTATTCAAGAGAGCAAACATTTTTCAGTCAAGAAAGTTGAAACTACAATAAGTAACCTCAGAAACAATGTCTGTTCTGTATGTTCTCATTCGGTCACAACAAGAAGTGACTGTCCAATCATATTTCCGCTGGGAACAAAATCTGGCACACATTGCACTCACCCAAAATTTATACTCTGCTGATGGCCCTACCTCCCTTCCCCCAGGGGGGTGGCACAAGGATTTGCTCACAAGGGGCCCAAGCTCCCGACATGAGGGCCAGCAACCCAAAGCCCCAACAATGGAGCGAGTTGACAAAAGGATGAGGAACACAAAATTTTCAGCGTGCTTGTCAAAACATATTTGGATTTTTTGCAAAAAATTGAAAATTTGGGAGTTTATTGATGAAATTTTTAAAAATGTGGATTTTTATGGAAAAGTTGAAAAGTTTGGGTTTTTTTAAGGACCATAGCTCCCTACCCCCAGTGGCACCCACTTGCCTCTCCCTTCCCTCACCTGCCCTTGCCCCTTATACTTTATCAGACTAAAGCTTATCTCTTTTTTCTGTCTGTTCTGCTTACAATGATAAGAGCAAAATACACTATTAAACAAGTTTTTCACAAAATTTACTTACTTCATAAAAGTCAACCTCAGTGTAAATCACACTTCCAAGATCATCACCAGTGAATAATTTCATACCGTTGGTACTCCATGTTGCACATGTCACGTTGCTCTTATGGACACCTTTAAGGACAATTTTCTTCACCTGTAAGGACAAGTAAGTGTTACACAAATGTTTATGTATGTACTTCAAAATGATACAGATATCATATTGCTAACAACAGATAGAAAGTGCAAAATAGTGGGGACAACTGTTGTAACATTAAACTTCTGATGAGCATCAACACCTAAGGAATGATGAAAATTATGAGCAACAAAATCGTTCATTCCTCCTAAAGCACGGGTCACACTACAGCGATTTCGGATCGTATTACGGTCCGATTTTTTTGAGTTTTAGTTAAAATCTTCTCCATCTCTGATCGGAAAGAACCAAAAATTTGCCAATCTCTGTAAATATATGATTTGTATCACATGACTATGAAAAAGAAATGTAAACTTATTATTTCATGACATCACATCGACAGACAGCTTTTATCAGACACGCATAGTCCTATAAAGGTTGTCTGTCGATGTGATGTCACGAAATAATTAGGTCATATTTCATTTACATAGTCCTCTGATACAAATCATATATTTACACAATCTCTGTAGTGTCACCCGCACTTAAGTCTAACCCCTCCCCACTTCCCTCTACAGCACTCAACATTCTCAACAAGTGCACTTAGATTTGGTGTACATTTCAGTTGTCCAAGTCACCATGGGAGCAAAATTTGCTACCAAAGAAACATTCCTGTCTCCATTACATTCAAAAGGCCTCCATTTTGTGGAAAATTTATGTGCCATTTTAGGTTCAACTCACCTCCTTGCCTCTCCCAGGTGCTTTAGAGGGCAGCATATATAATTCCACATGTCCTTTATTGGTACCTGCTGCTATTTGATAATCCAGGGAAGATTGAAGCTTCACACATGTTATGGAACAGCTCTTGTCCTGAAGAAAATATTTGTGTAAAGAACTTTAAGGCTGTGATGGTTAGTCCAAAACCTGAAACCGGTTTTTGTAAATGTTAAAACCGGTTTTATAAATCAAAACTGGTTTTTCAAAAAGTACATTGATCTTGCATATGTACCATATATACGAGGTCTAGCCACATTTAGGAAGTTTTCGGAAGTTTTATAAAAGTTACAATCGACAAATTCCCATACATTTGTTTTAAAAGGGTAGCAGACTTTGTGGCAAAAAAAAAGTGTGAAATGTGTGGCAAAATGAAATTTTGAAACTGAAATCAAACCACAATCGGTTATTGACTGTTTTCTTAACAACTGGTTTTTCGGTTGAGCAAAAATTTCAAAACCAAATCACACCAAAACTGGTTTTAACCATTCTCAAATCAAAACCAGTTTTGGAAACAGCCTTAATAAGAACTGCTTTTTAAGTTTTTCTCAAAACCACATGACTGAAAAGAAGCCTGTAGGTAATTTCTGACTTCTCTTAACAGTTTCTTAGAAACCAATATTTAAGGCACCATGTCAAAATAGTAAAGCTGCAGCTACCTCAGCTAAGATGCAGCAGCTGCAGCTACCTCAGCTAAGCTGTAACAGCTGCAGCCATGTTTTGCTTTGACACCCATAACAATAAAAGAATATTGTAATGTATGTAGAACAAAGCATGGCTTCAGCCCCTGCAGCTTGGCTGAGGCAGCTGCAGCTTTGAGTTTTGACATGGTGCATAAATTTTCATGGAAAAAGTAGACCACAGAAGAAACTCTGAACATAAAAAAAAACACTCTTACATAAATAGACTATGACAATGCACTTCTTCCAAAAAACATTACGAATTTCGAGAGTTGTAAATGTTGCGTTATTTGAAAACTTCAAGGTTTGGATGAACAATGACCTAATTCTTCATGAGCCACAAAGCAGTAACTTTGTCTAGTTGTGAGCTTTTTCCTTAAAAAAAGGGACTCAACTGAAAAACTTTGAAGGAGCCCATCAATCTGTAACTATAAATCCTAGCTATAAAGATATGACACACTTCGATACCTCAAATGCAACATTTTTCTTTATGATTAGGCTTTCCCTTTCGCAAAGAAGCAGTCCCATTGCCCTAATTGAGACCTGCAAAGCACCAACATTGTCTGGATCAATAATCACAGATGACAAGCAATTCTGACATCAATTACTTTTAAATGAATTAACATGTTATTTTATTCTCCGTAAAAGTAATACAGTATGTCCCCTTTGACTTAAACATTTGGTTAAGAAGCCACTGTATGGCCTCCATGTTATGTGCAATAGACTAAAATTAGCTTCAACATCTTGCTGTTTGAAATAGAAACTGCACATGCATGACAACTAACCTCACTATTCAGTTTTTTATTTTACTGGTGATATTGTTTGACTGTGTTTACACATTTTTCCACAATTTCCTGAAGTAATTTCATCAAATAATGAGCAGTGTTCAATACCTATCCCCCTCACCCAACATGTTACACATTTCACAACAAGCATCATTGCAAACCCACCTCTGGTCTTAGACGTATGATGTTCTGCTCAGCTCTATCATACACATACACTAACGAAATATTTGCACCTATGACAATAAAGTTTTCATCTGCATCCAGACATGTCCATTCTAAAGTTGTTGTCATCAAACCCTTCTGAGCTTTGCGGGGCAAGAGATCCAGAAGGTGACTAAGTGTTTCATGTTCTTGGAATTCCATAATAAACCTCTGTGAAGGAAAAGGATTTAATGAAGAAAAGTGCAAAACCAAAGTGCAATGCTTTTCAACAAGTAGTTAACAGCAGACTTTTAGTGTGAGTACATTGTCATGCATATGAGTACAAGTGGAGTGTCTCTGGTTGTGAGTACGAGTACGAGTACACGTCTTTTTCATGAGTATGAGTAAAAAAATTTGAAGTAGCCCCAATGCATTACTTCCAAATGTGAGTATGAGTCAAATCCATTTTCATGATTTCTGGTATAGGATATGGTGCAAAACCCTGAGTACGAGTATGTACTCACTACAATCTGACTAACAGTACATGATCGGCCCTACACTAAGGATGCTTTTACACTAGATCTGGATCTGAATGACCTCCTGATTTTATCAGGAAACTGTATTACCTGCAACCATAAGATGAATTGATCCTGGTGCGTTGACACTGTCTCAGACTCTGATCTCCCTCAAGTATGCCCACCATATGTGCCTGCTGCTTACTGTAACAAACTCTTGAAGTACTAGAATAAGTAAGCAAAAGACATAAGTGCCAATAAATTCACATCATTTGAACTGGAGCATAGGATCTTGCCCTAGAATGAGATTAGATGCGGATCTAGTGTAAAAGCACCCGAAAATTCTGTACCCTCTGTCCCTTCACATACCCTGGTGCATTTGCTAGCATACTACTGTACAAATACAAGTAAATACCACCCTCCCCAGGGAATAGCAGACTGTTTACCCATTCTCTAATGAGCACTTCATCTCTGCTCACTCAGTCAATAATAGGACTACTGTAATCCAGTAGACACCATCTTGTGCCCTCAGAAGTACAATCACAGGCAAGAGAAACAAAATGTTTGATTGCTGGCAAAAAATGCAACCTTATCTCTAGAAATCCACTAACAGTAACAAATTTTTGGAAAATATTTATCCTGAATCCAGATTCTTTAATTAACATTAGGCCTAACTTACTAGGCTAGGCCTACCTAAACTTTTATCCTTAATCCTATCTAGAAAAATCAGACCCCCCCCCACAACCTAACCCTACCTATTACCTAGAGCAGATTTTTGGTCAAGCTGATCTTCTGTCTAGCACACCTTCCATCTAGTGAACATTCCGTCTAGTGGGTTGGCCTTTATCCCCCCCTTTGATTAGCCCTTGAACAGGACCCAGCATTACATTCCTACACCATGCAGTCCATTTCTGGGCCCTTGCCCTGCATACACAAAATTTCAACTCATTTGCCGGGACGTGTGGGTCCCGTCATTCCTCACGTCCTCAAAAAGTTACCTTTTCTCACCACACTTTATACAGATGATTTATAGCATCACATTTACCTAACACTTAAGTATCTTCCTAACAGAATCCCAAAAAGTATTGAATTTTAGCTCGATAATTCTGCTTGTAACGTAAAGTCAATGCGCAGTTCTTCCCTTACGGCAGCTTCACACATGATCTTGTCTTGGGTCAGAGGTAAAGCAGTACGCATGCGTCGAGGTGGTCGGTTGTATTTTAAAATTTCTCTGAGTTCGTGTTTTTATTCCCTCTTTTAGTCGTCTTG
>WURT03345752.1:0-19686 GCA_009936505.3 Holothuria glaberrima | reverse complement strand
ATACAATGTAAATACAATATGCTCCTTCAGTTTGTCTTCACGCAAGGTAACATGTAATTGCTTAGACTGGACTATTCAAGGGCTACAACAAAATCCCGACAGCAGCTATGACTATATAAAAACCTTTATAACAAACCTAAAGGTCGTAAAAGAACTAAAGTGTAGGGCTGAATTGAAAACATAATTATAAAACGGCAAGCTAAAGACGAATACCCCCATCTTGAGGGAGGATATACTAAGCGCAATTTACAGAAAATAAAAACAGGCGCCAGAAGAGAGGCTTAGTGAAAGAAACTCTCTTGTCCTTTTGATTCAGCTGTTAATTTACCGTTAGATTGGCAATTTCTTGGGCAGATTGGCTATTTCTTTGGCTAAGCATAATAAGGTAGTCTTTTAGTAAAGTTGTCTTTGATAAAGGGAAGAAACAATGACAAAATTGCTTACTTACAATAGACGTGGTGGGAAATTGGATTTTATTGTACCATCTAGTATCACAGATCAAGTCCACGGACATTTTCTGACGGATACAAAGGTTGTAACAACTTTTCCTGGCTTCCACAATTTACCGTCAATCTGTCCAACCTTTTCGGTCAAAGTTAAAGAGATTTAACTTTTCAAGAGAACTTTTCTCTAAAGAAAATTCTCTTTGACCCGTTATTGATATCTAGAGAACCATAATTTTAAGACTCAAAAACTGTGCGTGATTATCCAAAATATCTGTCTGCATATGCAGTCTCTGTTTTGGTAAACTTCCTTTCCCAGCATGCACTGTAAATCAAAGTTTCCCAACTGGCTTATTTATTTGTTAGATGGGATTTATTCTCAATAACTTTACTTTATGTTACCTTTATTCCTTTAAAAGGTTTCGTTTGCCTATGGATTTTAAGGTTTACTTAAAATAACTTGATATTAAAATTTTTCACCTTTTTTGGTATTTATATTGGTACCAAAATTGTCTTGTATGGATGTACTTTTGCCAATCCTAGCTAAAAGCTGTTCTCTTTGTAACTCGTAAGTCACTTAACTTTGAAAAAAATCAGCTATTTCAGATTTCCCCCTATTTTCATGATTATTTGGCACATAAAAATATAAAAATATTAAAGATAACAGTAGGAGTTATTCTGCATTACTTTTAAAATTTTCTTACAAAATATACTCACATGCATAAAAGAAATCATACATAGATTAGCAAAGAGATATGTATGTGAAAGTGAGGTGATTATATTTGCCAATTTTTTCAATATTTCTGGAGAAGTATTTAAAATCATCTTAGCAATTCTATGAAGAAATTAAATGCAACGTCTGGTATTGATTAAAACAGATCTGGTAATAAATGTATTTCTAATGAAAGTGGTACTAGATTCAAGTGATTCAAAGTGGGACTAGTTATCAGTGATGGGGTGATATTCAACTGCTATAATCAAGGTAATTCCACTTTGAAAAATTCCATTTAGCATATACACGTGGAGAAATCACAGCATAACTGTCAGTGCATGCGAACAAAAACTTGTAATGAATTCTTTCAAGTGAGAACATTTTATCTGTTATTACCTGTTGTTTTCCCAATTTTGGCCTCATTCTTAGTTATAATCCTACCCATTTACTTTAAATCGAAGATCTTCCCAAAGGCTTTGCTTTGAATTATATCAGTTCAAATATTTTCACCTCACTCCCTAAACTACTGTTTTTCCATCGTCGACAAGAAAATAGCAAATTTATTCCCTCCCTGCGTCCCTCTCAACAATCTTTGTGTCTGTTGCTGAAGGCGGCGATGCAAACGCACGTTTTCCTCTCGAACAGAATTCCGTGAGCGGTTCACTAGCCCTCTGCTCTAAGGTAACTGTTGTACAAGATTACTGTCTGTAAAATACAGGCATGCAACAGCACGATCCCTTGTCGACGGACTCTCTTTGCTCCTTCTAAGGATAATCTTGAGGTACTATACAGTACCTATTTAATCGATACTCGAGGCGACTGCATACACTCAGCCTCCTCGTCCATTTAGTCTCATTTTCGTTCGTAGCTTACTCCTTGTTAGCTTCTATGAGTACTATTTTCACATCTCAGCTTGATTGTGGTGAAGGTAACAATGATGTCAGAACATGTTACTTTTGATTTGTCCCATTTTTATGAAACTTGTTATCTTTTTAATGAGATAAATACGAAAGACGCAACAAAATACAAGTGCGCAATGCAGGTAAGTGGATTAATGGTCTCCTCTGACGGAGTGAAGTCGTCATCACCATTAATTTTTCAGATTGAGAATTAAACACGAACATAAGCCCTAAAGACAAAACTCAGCGGAGGATTAGTACTGACGTAAGGGATGCCTTACATGTAAACGTCACGAGCTGACACACCACCCACACGTATGCACAGGAGTACATTTTTTATTGTGAAGCTACATTCGGTAAGAATCTTTTGTTTCTATAAACATCCCGTAAAGTATGGAAATGAATGGAAAATGTTTTGTTGGGTCTTAAATTTATGTCTTGACTTCTAATTGTGTGGTCCTTTTTTACATAAACTAACTTGAACCAAGAAGCTATGTTATGTTCATGAATTACTTCCTGCTCAGTTTACGGAGTTACTAACGGCATGCTCGTTCGGACCACTTTTAATACTAATCAAGGGCAAAAGTTTCGGAGGTAGAATAATTCTCTTTCCGCTACTTCACGATCACGTTTTCGGACCATTGCTTACCATATTTGTACAGTGCTCTAGCAGTAACAACCTAAGGGATGGGTATGGAGGGACACGTTTCCCTAAGTAGACTTAGCGTTGCTTCATGAATTTCTGTCGATGTTTAGGCCATGCGATACTTCTGGTAGATCTTCTTTTTTATGAAAAATATGAAGCACATCACTACACTCGCCAGAAAGAAACAAGTGGTGGGGTCAAATTCATCAGTTAATCCAAAGCGCAATCTTAGACCAGAAGAAAATTTAAACTTTTTATAGTTATTTTGGGGTATTTTCTGCCTAATTCAACAAGGAGCAGCGAAAGCTACGTCCTATCTCCGTGAAATCGGCCTTAACAGTGTAAGGACTGTTACAGAGGAACGATTTTATAAATAAACCTCCATCACTCCAAACAAGCTTGCGTATGTCCCTGATTTTATTCGAACGAGTTTTACAGACCTCTCAGATCCCTCAAAATTTTAAATATGTTACTCTCAATCTTTTTATAAACATGATTTGCAGAACAGTAAAGCTTAACAGTTGCCAAATGAATCCACTCGTAAATGTAGGTTTATTATGTTTCTTTTGGACAGTTGTGTAAAGTGTTTTATATAGTATATCGAATCGTAAAACTCTCTTACTAAAATCGCTAATATGTTACAAGCAGATAAGGCCTCTCTTGCCGCCACCACAATGATATGTTTAAGGGTCTTAAAGGAGAATTTCTCACTTTTACACCTAACACAGCTTCCCAGATTGCGATCAATTTTACACCGGCTTCTTCAGGCTCATCTGCACTTGGGCTGTGAGATAGTAGTGTCGACCCCTCAAACACATCAATACCTCCCCTTCGTTCTGAAGCATTTATAGTTGGGCACTTTACACTGCTAAATCCGGATGTAGACTTAAGGGGCAAAGAAATGATACATAAACTCAAAGTACTTCTTGACAATTTCGTTTTGGAAGGAAAGTCTTCTTTTCCTTTACACAAATTAGAATTTGAAGTGAAATGGTACGCTCATTTACAAGAATCGGAAGAGAGAGAGAAATCATGTGGTGATTTCGGTCAGAACCAGTGCCTGACTAACGTTTGTTTTTGGCGGATAGGTCCATCGAAAGGACCCATAGAGGGTTGGACCCGAGTAAATACCAATTTCCGTCGTAATGATGGGGTCCCGTTGGAATGGGACATGGTTTTAATTTTTCACAGACCATACTTGTTCTGTTCTTCCAAATATCCCCGAACATATAACCTGAACATGATGACTGCTAGAGGAAAGGCCCTATGCAGGATGTGAAAAGGTGGTCAAAGAAATATGGCGATGATAATTCAAGTTAATACTAGACTAATTCAAACAATTTTTTAAGATAGAGGCTTTTCCATAGACTTTGTATTACGGATTAGTTGATGCAATACCAAAGACTAGGAGTAAAATATGGCTGTACAAGAACTATGGCTTTTAAAACTAATATTGATTTCTTGAACAAAACTCTTCAGTGTACTCCGGTTTCTCATTTTATTTATCGCAATCACTTAAACCGATTCTCCAAAGTCCATACGTCAAGGACAAACTAGCAGGGCTATTTTAATACCCTTCCGGATAATGATTGCCGAAGGTTTCATAAAACGCCCCACTTCTAAAGTATCAGAAACCAAGCTCTGTTTTTTTGTTTTCAATTGAAGTTTTTCGCAGGATTATTCCTACAAATGGACCCTTATTTTCAATGGGTAAATGTGAATCAGAACTTTGCCCTTTTTGTGGAATTGCAAATGCAAGCATTGAGAATCTTTTTTTTTGGGGGGGGGGGGGTGGAGGGCTGTTGTTGTGCTGCCTCCTTCATTTTAGTTGTAGAGGATCTCATTTAAAAAAAACAGTTTCGCTTCTAGAAACTTACCTTTTTGTTCGGATATGGAAGCAGCCCTGTTCATTCGTATAATTCCTTAGCCTTTCCCATGAAATGTTATATTAACCAGTGTAAAAGAAAAGACAGAGATTTATCTTTTGATGAAATCCTTGGCTCGTTTAAATTTGTTGTAAGCATTGAAAAGTTTGATAATTGCAGAGTTTTTACAAGTAAAAGAAGCAGAGTAAATTGCAGTGATTTGATGTGTGCTTTTTCCTCTTGCCGAGAATTAATTTTTTGACATTATTGATTACGCATGTCTGTCAATAATTGACAGTTTTTTTGGTTTATGAAGGGCTGTTGGGTTGTATATTTACCATACTTCTCTCTTTTGTTCTCGTTACTATTTACATCTATTTGTACATTAAGTTGTTTTACCGCACACCCTTGTATGCATATTAATAGAACTTTGTTCTATGTTCCTTCTGTAAATCAAGGATGAAATGTTTGTTTATCTCCACATTAATACCTTTTGGAGTTGATCACTAATCAGAGTACATATGTTCTGTGCTAAGTAAGATAATCGTAGGTATACATGCACATTCCCTCTATTTGGATAGGAACGTAAAACTTTGTTCAAATCTTCCCATAGAGTTGGTTAACTGCGGTGGTATTTGCTGAAATAGGCGTATGTGAGTCATATGACCCTCAAATAATCTAGTTATAGAGAGGGCGTAGTACCTTCAAACTATCTGCAAAACCTGCAATATTTGCGTTTGGGCTTAGGCTATAAGACATGCCTATTGTTTAGGTTGAGGGAAATGGAATGCCTTTCATCTCACTCAGTTGTTTGCCAACCAACGGTAATACTTAAATGTATTGACCATGAAAGGCCAATTTTAGGCGCGCTCGGTGCACGTTTACTAACCACTTACATGCCTGTTAATAACTGTGACTCCCAGACACTCACATGCAAATTTCATGTTCAACTCCTTATTTAGGGCCTCTAAATAAACGCACTTAATACGGAGTACCCGTGCAACCCTTCCTGCTACACAGGCGCTATTAAAAACAATCTTATCCAGAGGGGCACAAACCGAAACTTTGTAAAAAATTTGATTAAATTTGATTCAACATTTTCTAGATTTGGTTAAAACGGAAATAGCTCAGTTGATTTACAGCTAAATCTAGTGAAATATTTGACATGATTTCTGTCCATGCCCTTAGTAATAAAATCGATTTAAATGTTTAATAGGATATTCAAGATGAGTGTTTCTCCGGGAAATAGCGACACTTATTTCAACTATTGGGTGGATAGTTTGACATCAAATTTTGTTTTGTTTTATGTATTCCCGTGTTTCAATCCCTTTTATTGATACGGCAAACTGACTGACAGCAGATGCCCAAGGGAGACCTAAATTTTGTCGCCCATCGCCATATTCCCCAACCCCCAACTTTGATAGTGTATGTTCAGCGCACTCTGAACGCCTGTTGCTAATGTCTACGAGCAACATTGGGAGCAACATAACGAATTAATGTTCCGAACGTTTTCTTTAATGATTGACAACTTTTTTCATACTGGCCTCTGGGTCTTCATCCTAATTGAACATAGCATAGTGGATCACACCATGGGCTTGTACTTTTTTGGATCTCGTTATCTCGCACACTGTTGTGCTTACGTACATAAATTTTTTTTCAGCATACAATATTTCTGCGCCATTAACTCTCTCATGTCGTTGTCAGGAACCATCTTGTTACTTCTTTTATCCTCTCTGTCAACCACTCAAATCATTGAGATGTGAGAGACAGTTCCCTGCCCAAATCAAGTGGCTCTTCAATATAAATATGCATGGTAAAAGTTACTGCATTGCTTTTGAACGAATATCCATTGCTACTTGCGACTAGGAATAGGGAAGATTTCCAGCTGATGCCCACTGTCTTGTAAGGTATTTTCTGATTGGCTGAGGTATTGCATATTATCGATTGTATCCTTTGTTAAGATTAGGTATTGTTAGGGATAAGGGTTAGCGTTAGCCACTCATCAAAATACTTCCGAGACAGTGAGCATCGGCCCAAGATGTGTGCTTCTTCGGCGCCACCAAAGAGCACATTTCGTTACCTGCATTAGGCCTACATAAACATGTACTTCTACATTTGTATGTATACGTTTGTATAACGTGTACATATGCATACGGTATTCTGATATTTTCACACATAAATATAGGTTGTTTTGATGTTTCCGTTCCCCAATCCCCGCCCTTGGTCCAAGAACAATGGGTCCAAGGGTAGGGAACCTTAGGTAAAAGCCGATGGAAGCTCCTGAGTGTTAGTACTTCGAGAGCCCCAGGGAGACTTTTTCTAGGGGCAGCTTTAAAGTCTAATTTTTCCTGGGTTTGTGTATATTCGTACAAATTGGTGTCTAGTAAACCATTCAAGTGCTCTCTTCGAAAGAACCACCTCCAAAATGGTTGCCTAACCGAGCTCCTAACTATTTCGTTGGTATTATCCCCTTTTCAGATAAAGTATTAGAATCGGGTGTGATTAAGTCAAGATGTGTGTAGAGACGTGTGTGTACAATCCGGAATACCCGTGTCACAACCCGAATGACTTTGACTTGGAGAAACCATAGCTATCTTTGTACATAATTACGAGTCATCGGTATCTTCGCATGCTGAATAATTATGTCATTAACTCGAAACTTTGTTTACTTAAAATTTAATTACCCGCATTTAAAGCTAAATATGTATACTTTTGCTCTTTTACTGGGAATTAAAGGCCACTAAAGCTGGTAGTTTCAATTGCACACATTTTCAGACCACGTCAACTCTGAATCTAAAAATACTCCACGCTGTTGAAAAGAGCAAGTACTAAGATCGACAATAAATTGCAGTGTCTCATAAAAATGTGTGCAATATATCGTTGCAATAATTTCATGTCGTATACAGAGCTAACTTGCAAATTTTGGCAATGATTCAAGCTAACCAGAGCTAGTTCTTCCCTAGCCTTGGAGTAATGCTAAGTCGGGCTATCACAGCCTATTACATATAAAGAGTGACGTCTATAGTCTAAGCTAATGCCTAGATACCTTATTATAAATGGCGTGGTCCCTTGAAAAGGCAAAATGTAAACTAAACATGGCTACCAATGGTGTATTTGTAACCTGCCACAAAATGATACCACCTGTTACAACTATGTAATGTGAAGAACATTTTGGTAAGATCATCCACCGCCTCCTGAATTGTGTGTAATCAGCCTGTATGGTGATGGAAAAAAACCTTGCCATGGCGACTAACATGACAGAATTTTCAATGACCCCTAAATGGACCTTCTGACCTTCAGTTAGGGCCCTCCACAAAACTTCCAACGGTATTACCTTTAAGAGCGGCTTTGTCAAAACTTCTAAAAATGATCAAGTGAGCTTGTTAGAGTGACGGGAGGGATCAAACTGTGAGAGAAAATAAGCGGTCCTTGTGTTGTGTATCTTAAGGACACTCTATGAAGCTACTGAATCCCTAATAGTTGCTGGTTACATACTACCTACGATAATGTAAACTTATTCTAGCAACTTCCTGCCCATTCACTCCATTACATGTTGCGGTAGGAAATATCGCCGAAGTTCGATCCGCTTGCAGATATGTTCAAAATAAAAATAAAAAAGACGGTAAAATTTGTTAACTGAGAGAAGGAAAAGGATGACCCGTCCATACATTTATTCAAACAATGCTCCCACGATTTTAACTGGTAGTTTTATGTATGCTGTATATGTAGTTACGTCTCATAATTGCACACTTCCAGTTTCTCACAGTTAATATGAAAAGTGACCAGCAGGAATTATATCGTGCGATCTACGACATTGATGTCTAATCAAAAAATATCTTAGAACTCCTTCCCTTCGTCTGAGAAGCTACTGCTTACTACTACTTACATGGAATGGATTTTAAGACTTCTTTCATAGGCATCTTTATCAAGGGGAATTATATAAAGTTGGCTACATTGTCAGGTATGAGACTATGTACAGATTTGCAGACTTTACAAAAAAAGTAAAAGATCTTGGAAGTAGCTCGTATAAAAAACGAAAAGTACAATGTAACTAGCTTTGTAGTAATCAAATCATACGATTTAAAATAAATTCAAAGAAGGAAGCAGATTACTGGTCGAGTCCACTGGCATACGGAGGCCATCAACATGGAGCAGACAAAAATGACCTTTTATCATAATTTCACCATTTAGCCAACAACAACTCTTGATAGCCTCTTTTCAAACATACCAAGTAATACAAGAGTTACGAATATAGCGTTATTTGAAAATTTGAAAGTTTAAAAATTATTCGCGACCTAAAATATAGTACATTTCTCTCTGTGAGACCCTTCTTTCTTGAATTAACCAGGCACCTACATTTTTGCCCATCATCTTGTACACAGATGGGAATCATGATTACGACATTATTAACTGTTGTGTTTAAAGTCTGATTCTGACAGGGTTAACCATTTCATTGTACATTTGTCAATGTTTTAACTATTTCGGTCTCGGGTTAAGGTATACATTACTAACTACCATTCACACCTCCTTCGTAGAATTAAACGTTGTTAAAACAGCGTGATAGTCAATCCGTACATACTTTTTCTATAAACTGTTACGTATTTGATCCAGGACGCACTCTCATTCTGAGGTCTTAATACACAAATCTTCATTTATCATTTTGAAAGCAGTTTTTTCGACTCTATGCTGCCTTTGACGAATAGAATAAGTTATTAGTGTATACATATTTACTGTTCCCCTAAAGCACAGCTATTTACTTTTTACACACCCTGGATAATCCCTGGTTGGAGGGGAAGAATCCCGGGGGACGACACTCGCTGGTCTAAGACATGCCCGATAAGCGACTGACCTCTTTACTACATGTTAAAATTCAATATCAACGATGTTACCGTGTCTTCGTCAACACTTGAGTCGCTCATAAGTGAACTCAAATCGTCATGCTTCGATAATATCCAGTTAGATCGAGAAACTCCAAAAGATGGTTTCTACCACTACTCTGATTGGTGGAAGACAAGCTCAAATTAGATTCTTTCAGATCAACTTGCACTGAGCAAGAGCTCTTTACGAGAGGCTGACACAAGCCCAGATGCTAAATCGATCGTCAACAGCAGCACATGCACGGCATCTCTTAAGTTCCTGCTCAGTAGTGGCAATTCCTTTTCCACTGTGATAATTTCTCCGGTTTAAAGATGATTCGTCGAATCGATTCGTTGATTATTTTGTCAGAGAGATTGGAACAATAGTATATGTTATGTTTTTGTTTCTCTGAAAGGAGTGTCTTTTTTTTTTGGAAATTCATATTTGACACTTTCCACTATTGTAGAATACCATTTGGACAATTTGAAAGACTATTTTCAACAATAAATTCTTGCTGTGTTACATACTTATCTCGTTATTTACGAGAAGCATATGAAGAAACAATTTTTAACAATTGACTCTGGAGGGAAATTGTTATGCTGATGTAATTACACTATTCATTCTAGAAATTCAATCCATAAACTGTTTGGAGACCAATTGACACCAAACTCTTCTGTCAATCGAAGGCTTTATATTTTTTACTCTTTAATTTTGATTATGTAATGCAAAAGCAGGAAGGAGAGACGATTCCAAGTAAACATATTTAAAAAGGACTAATGGAGGAACAAGGCTTCATGTAAAGGATTGTAAACTTTTTATGAAAAATTCGAGTGAGACGTGGGGTGAGTGCTTTATTATTTTCTCAAATTCTAAAGCAGCGACACTCTAAAAAGTTTCTGTTTAAGTTGGAATCGAATCTGATCAATTCGGCACCGACCTCGCATTAAGTCATATATGTGACTCGATTTGATTTATTTTGATCAGAATTGGTTCATTGTTTAACCAAGACGAGTCAAATAATTGATCAGACTCCGCTTCAGTGTCCCATTGACCAGAAGTTTTTTTTTCATTTAGAAAAAAAAACAAACTATTCACATTTAGTCTGTTTCACCGGGATGAAATAGTAAGTTCAGTGTTTGATAAAATTATGCCAACTGAACTTTATGTCCTCCCAAATCTCTTACTTAAAATAGTGAGTAACGTTTATAATTTTATTTATATATATATATATATGTACATATATATAATCCAACAAGTTAAACATAGTAGCAACTGAAGTCAAACAATTAAAACCTCCAAACTAGTTGTTTTGTTAGTTTTTCTTCATTTGCTACATTGTTGTACGGACTCGGGTTCAGTGCCCCAGACCACAATCTCTTTTAACCAGTATTTTTAAAAAAAATACAGTCTGTACTTACATCTATACATATGTGCATGTATATATACATATATATTACATGTATATGTATTTTAACGTATACATATGTATACATATACATTACACATATATGTGTATTTAAATATACATATATACATGTCTATATATTACATATATATATGCGTATATATGTATGTATGTCTGTATATATATATATAGTAGGTCGAGGTTGGTCTGTGAACCTTTCCTGCTTTGATAAGGGCTATGCTCTATCTAGGATTGGTATAAAAATTCAAGATCGCATGTAAAACTATTTACCTGTCGTCATATATATATATATATATATAAGAATACGGAGGCTGGTAGCAACAATATTCCTCCAAGAACTTGCAGGATTCGCTTGAATACAATAGACTCAACTTCTAAAATTTAAATAAATGAGTAAAACACTTAAAAGGAGTCAACTGCCCGTCAACTGCCCGTCAACTGCCCGTCTAAAAAGTGTTAAAAGCATCTCAACACGTAGCTTTCGTCTTTTATTTTAGACTTCTTTAGCTTGTATGGAGAAGAAAGCATTCAAATCCATACATATGTTTAATAAAAGCTTGTAAACAAGTTCTATCAAAATATCTCAAAGCATTAAAATTAACTGATGCGTAACGTCGTAAAAAGGCTACGCATCAGTCCATTTTAATGCTTTAAGATGCTTTGGTTGAACTTGTTTACAAGCTTTTGACACAAATGTATGGACTTGAATGCTTGCTTCTTCATACACGCTGAAGAAGTCTGAAATAAAAGACGAAAGCTACGTGTTGAAATGCTATTAACAACTTTTAGACGGGCAGTTTTCTCCTTCTTAGCTTTAGTCATTCATATATATATATATATGTATATATATACATATATTATGATGTATCACAGTAGGAGTAGCCTATACATATGGCAAGATCGTGAAGTCCATGGTCAAGTTCATGACGTAAAAGAAGAATGTTGAAGCCTATAACGAAAGTTGCAGTACCGGGTGTCTACTTAAACGGCGATTTGTGGAGTGAAAAAAAGATATTTAGAAAGTGTTTTTCCGCTTTGTCAGTTTTTTTTCCTGAACAGCCGTTCAAAATGTCGGTTACACTGTTTACGTTTCTCAACGACCTTATTGCGATGCCTATGGCATCCACAAATATGTTTGAAGTGTAACGATCTCTTTGTTATAACATCACAAAAATGCTGAATGTACGATATTTTCTCCAAATTTGGATTTTATGAATTTGAAAAGTTTTCTGAATATATAATGTGATTTTAGTCTAAAGAAGCAGTAAAGTCATTGATCTTTCATAATGTTATCGTTTGAATTAACAGTTTCCGCACAACCATTAAATTGTCCATCCCATAAAACACCCTGTAAAAAACCTGACTCATGAGTCAGTCTACCAATACCATGACTGAGACTACCAATACCATGACTGAGACTACCAATACCATGACGGTTAATGCAAGACAAACGATAGGTTTATTTATACATACTCTTCTCCTCCTGGATAAAAGAAAACGATATGCTGTAAGCAGGAAACGAATTTGGTGTCTAAAACCTGGGAGAACCCTTGGTAACTGTTTAAAAGCCCCCAAGACCCCTCCCCATGGAGTATTTTTTGGACATCATAGGTCATTTCCAATTTTAAGGATCAGAGAAGTCAATTCAAATCTGGCAAAAAGTGAAAGGGAAAATTTTTCCCTACTCTTTCAAGTGATGAACCTGAGGAGCACACACTCAACCACATTCGTTATATCACCGGATCAAAATACAAAATTCAGTCAAGTCATGTTTTTATCATTTGCAAAATGAAAACTTCATTTACCTTCGGACAAGCTCTCAATATTCATGAGTACTCTTAATAAAACGTGTAATGCGATACATTTCTATCAGGGCTTAGTCTATATCCATTTCCTATACGTCCCATGCAGATAATATATTAAAAATACATACCGTATCTTATAACACGTCCCCAAATTTTCCTTCCACTTCTTATACGCTACTTGTCTTTTGTGGTCCAAAGGTGCGTTTTCACCAAATCCGAAATCTGCTGCGTTTTGCGGACGGGAATTTTTCCCTAGGACGAATAGGGGAAATATTATTTCAATGAAAATTTAGAAAATCACCCCATTCGTTCTGAGATAACAAATTTCGCGCCCCGCCCCCAAGACTCAGCAGATTTCGGTTTTGGTGTGAACGCTCCTTTATGCTTTTGTCGTCATGTCTTCTTCTCAAACTGTAACAAACTGTAATTCCTAATACGTCACTAATGGAAGGATTTGATTTAACATGCCTATAGTTTGCTGATTAACATGCATCTACATGCACTCGGTTAATGAATTGGCAAAAGTCCTTGACGGCGACCCTTGTTTGATTGGATTATCACACTATTAGTAATAGAAATGAAAACTAATTTAAGGGAGTCCACTAAGCTTATCGTAGGAGGATGATCATTCTACGTCACTGCATCTTCTGTTTTTTTAGAATTTTATGTCCTTTATAAAGGAGGTTTAATACTTCTACCTATTCTCCCTTCGCCCACTCTTTGATAAAATTGCCAAACATACCCGAACTATGAACTAAGGTTACAAACCATTTAGTAACTATAATTTAGAAAGCGTAAATTTCCGTATTTTGTCATTTCTTTGATTAAGAAGAAAAGATGCCTTGAACTTATTTACCGTTTGAAAAAAATTCAGACAAGTATAAACAAGCAAGGAATGAAAAAAACATCCCCAGACTAAAGGCGATATTTTGCCTATGGGTAAATATTTTGGTAAAAATAAAAAAATATAAAATAAAGTGTAGCCAAGAACATTTTTTAGGACCCCGGGCAGATCTTGTCTATGCAAAAGTGATAAATGTGTCACCAGAATTCTGTAAACATGTTACCTTTCCAGTGAACGTATTCTATGTTTTCAATAAACAACACAGAATTGAAAATTGCCTTGTATTATACAGTAAATTTAACACCTGATAAATGCCCTCTAATCGGTGGTCTTCCTGGACTTCTCCTTCGTATTCTCATCAATTGCCCTTTAACAAACCTCTGTACCCAACGTTAAACAGCTTTGCAATGATGCTTAGGGCTTCGTATGTTTTAAATCCTTGTGGTGTAAACCTTAAATTTTGATATTTTCTAGCTATCCACTTCAAAAATTTCATGAAAATGTCTCTAAAACATCTGTTAAACTTTTCACCTTAATTTGCAGCAATCTTTATCTTTTGATCCTTCTAGGTCAGTCAGTTGCTACAATGTTGAGCTCCACTGGGAACTTGAGCTAGGGAAGCCAGGGAATGTATCCCTTGTTCGGAGGTAGGGTATTCTAAAATCTATTTCGTGGGCAGTTTTTGAAAAACATGGAAAAATTTCCCTTGCAATACAGGCTTTTCCATATCGGAAAGTTGCAATCATAAACCTCGCAAATGCGTTACAGTTGTGGGCGTGTGGTGTATTTTCTGGGTTTTCGCCTTATGTAGTATTCGGGGTTGCCTTTTAAGGTCTGGCTAAACTGGATTTGTGATGTTGATACTATTACACACCCAGTGAATACTTTTTGGATGGGGGCACACCCCTTACTTTCATCGTAAATCATCAGTTTAAGGGATTGATGTCTACGAGCAAAAACGCATTTTTATCCCAAATTTACATAATTTAGAATATTAATACTTATAGCCATAGATATATTTACACGGCTAAACGCGTTTCTGGGAGCTGAGTGTCATAAGTAGCAGGGGGAGAAAATTGGTTTTATTTGGATCTATAGTTTTGTCGTAAACCGCGTGGGTGTGGGCATGAATTGGCGCATTATTTGGGGGAAATGCTCAAAATAATGACGTCACAAAATTTCAAAATCGTCAAATATCATGTATTTCGAATAAAAATCGGCATTTCATGATTTGTTTTCACCCAGACATATCATTTCGAAGCATAACCAATTAAGCTTGCCTTAATTGGAACAATTTGGAAATTTTGGTATAAAATGAGCAAATAATCGTTTTGTGTACAGAACTTTTCGATATGTTTGGAAAAATTGGTGGTACGCCTGTGAGATCTTTCTCGGATTGTACATCGTATTAATACAGATATTAGGTGATTATAAATCGATAGCCATTTTGCAAATACCATCGAACCTTTGTAAAATTCTTCCTTGCATGTTACCCTCATTAAGGACTTGCTATAGACATTAGACACCACGATAATTGGGCTGAGCAAATTATATAAATTCAACGAATAAATTTGCATCGTGTAATAGTACTATAATCTTAATAAAATCGTCAGTAGTGGCGTACATTTGCAGGAAGATGGGCGACGAGGAGTTATATAAAAATGACTTTGTAATAAGGTAGCCACAGCTACTTTCTGTACAAGGTTTAGCAAGGCATCATTTCTCACACGTACAAAAGTAAAAATACTTGCGTCAACAATCCTATCATGAAGTATTTACTCATTTTCTTATGTCTGATGTTTTTTCAAGGTTGAAACCTTTACCACTTGCTTATGCAGCAGAGATGTAACCAAGTCACTCTTTTTGTGGCAAATCAAGTCACCTACACTCATTTTAGAGACTCGAGTCAAGTTATGACTCGAGTCTCTGTGTTATTTCAATGCATATTGATTTGCTAATATTTGCGTATCAAATGATCAGATTAGGTAAAACAATGAAAAACAATGTATCTTTTGTATATTTTTTTAGGGGGGCACCCTCTAGAATTTTCAAAATAAATTCCATGCTATAGCCCAAGGAACATACGAAATATGGAATCAATTTGTTTACGTATGAATGCAAAAGAATCCCCACATATCGATTTCACATTTTTCCATTCTTCAAAATTAAATCGTCCTTTTAGGAGATTTGTCGTAAGGAACTGCCCGTAGCGGCCTGGAGAATATGAATTTCCCTTCACATTATCAGTTTTACGAAAAGGCTCTTGGAAGGAAAGAACCACAATCCCTGAAGGAACTGGAGTTTTGTTCAAAAATTAACCTTAAGAAGAGCGAGTCGTATACGAAAGAAATCAATACTATAGCTGACTAAACTACAAAAGGAGATCCACTGCGGTGTAAGAAATCTTGCAAAAATAAAAATAGGACTGCCAAATGAACTTGTAAAAATCAAACAGAAGTATTCCGAAGTCTAATGTGACTCACCTGAAGTCAAAGTTTGATCTAGTCTTAATACGGTGGTACACTTAAGGCTGGATGTTTTTAAAAATGTTTCTCAATGTTTTATACAGTTGTTCCATTTACATCCATCATTTCAAATCAACTGACAAATTACTCCAATAAAATCATCTTTTGACAGTAAGTTCACAATTGTTGTCATTAAAAGCTGTTTTGCGGATTAAATTGCTGGTTCATTGCTCATATTAATCATAACAGCCTTCTTACCGTCTTTCATTACAAATGATTGGAGAACCCCACTGGTTAATAAACTGTATTAATCAGAACAAGAGTGATATAGTCGTGGTGAAAGTAATAGAACGATCTTTAAATGGCCTACTTTTCCTTTAAAAATCGTCTGTATGCGGACATCTCAGTTCATTTACGTTTCATTCAGCCTTTAATTCTCTATCTTAGCCTATATTTCTAACCGTAAATTTGTTTATTACTGCACTCGACACAAGAGCCACTGAAATCAAGTGTTAATGGTTTTTGCCGCTATAAGGAATTTTGTCCTAATAGGACGTTGCAATAAGCGGCTCTAGTACTCTTCTTTGACCTGTCAGAATCAATGCGACAGGTTACCCGTCCAAATTACGCAGCATGTGTGATCTCTCGAGATATTGAGTAAATCAATGATTACCAGCGACAGTCCAATGTATCCTCAGAAGATGATGTTTTTACCACAATGCATCTCGACAAATTGGAACAAAAAGTTTTATACGACCCAGTCAGTTTGTAATTACTGCCACGATGCCATTAATTCTCCATGAATTCACTTTTAAGTGCGACGCCTCTTCAGTAACTTAGTTTAAATTCCCGTGGCCGATCAAAATTTCTTGAGGATGGAGGGGACGAAGGGAGCCTACGGGTAAACATGGCCAAATACCAAAACACGAAAACATTGTATGTTGTAGTTTCTGTGGTAAGAACTCCAAAGTGGGCCTGGCAAAGGCACTTGGATCCGCCCTGGAATTCTATTTCAGGGTAAATGCAATCGTACTAAGAGAAAGGAATAGCACTAATCTCATCAAAGAGGTTAATGTATCCCCTTGAAAAATACACTTGTTTACATATTTGTGACGTTGAACTTTTGGTGTTGTGATGGGTTTGTTTTTGATTGAAGACTTGAATCGAGTGGCCGTCGAGGTAGGCGGGTACTCGCAAGGCAAACAGTTTCAAGAGGAGAAATGTCATTTTTCATTTAAAACAGGCTAATGTGAATAAATATGTTAACACATACCAAAATGTGCATGGTGACACGTGATTGACAAATTCAGCTTGTCAGTTTTTCTTTCTGTCAACACTTGCTTTGCCAATATATTATTTACGATCGGCAGGTTGATTGCACACAAGTGCCGCAACCGGAGGTGAGGGACAACTTGTGACACCAAGTGTAGAGCAACCAGCTATTAAACTGATAGAGTGTTACTAAAATGCTTAAAAGATTTATTGGAAACGCCCTCTTCCGCAAGATAAAACTAATTTATTTTGAGATGTTATGCCTAAGACTTAAACACTTCAAAAAGATCTATGTTAAGGGTGAAGTTGTTTATTTTCTCTGATGTAAGCCAATGCTGAGGTTGAGTGATCACGTTTTAACCGGGCGACATTTAAAAAATGGAATCGGTTTTCGATAAGTTGTGTTGACTTTAAGTCGAAGTCAACGCTATGCCAATCTATAAAAGGAGCAGTGAACCATCATGCACCCTATACCGTGTAGCCTACATAAGGAGGGAGGGCGGGCTCCTCCTAAACGTCTGCGGTACTCCTATAAAATTTTTCATGAAATATCGCCAAAACAGAGGCTCTCCGAATAATTCTTCGCCAATGTTTATTGAAACACAAACCTTATAATTTTAGCTGAGATATTATTGGATGGCTAGCAAAGGGTGGCAAAGGAACTCGGATAAAACCGAGGCCCATTTGAGCCACGTACCAATGATAAACAACATCAACATCTTTCTTGAACCCCCTTTTCCCCAGAGGATCATGAGGATGTCTATAAGTGTTTGCATCTGCACAGAAGGTTCTATGACATTACGACCTGTTCGAGACATGAGGATGACCCCAGTGCGTCATCTTCTAACGTCAAATAGGTGTGAATAGTGCTCATTTCCTCTGTAGTCAAACCTCAGGCTGGACATGCTTCAGCGACTGCTTCTTTACATGACTATCACCCCATCTAATCCAGAAACTGACTTAACACTAATCTTACCCCTAACCAAAGCCCAACTTAACCCTTCCCTAACGTATGCCTTACACATCCTGGTCGGTACCCATGGACAACACGAAGATTACGCCCTGTGGTTAGCTGCAACTTAGTTCTGCGCGAGTGATGGGGCAATAACATCCATGGAAACACCCCTGGCAATGGAAAGATGAAGCATAGTTTAGGGTTCGTACGGCTCAAAGCGACGTTTTCCATTTATAACTTATACTTTGGTATTTTGTTTTCTTATTTTGAAGTTTGTAAAACATTCACATTGAGATGCTAATGGTTTCTGTATTTCAATAATGAAAGGAAATCTCTTATAGCATGTTCTTCGCAACGGAGACACGTCTACCCCCGTTTAATATAATCTGTTCAAGTCGTGTATATAAAGAGCAATCTTACTAAAATTGTAAATGATGTTGTAACTAAAGTTTTCAACAAAAAGACTTGTTGTTAATAAAGTATTTACATTATTCTTTTACAGATTTAACTATTAGATCAAGAAAAAAGTTCCTCGCACCACTAAAACATCGGTCGGTGATTTTTGTCTGACTTAAGGTAAGTTTACTAAGAGACTTGTACAGCTCCCTCATTTAACCAATACAATAGGGGGCTTGTAGCTTGGGTCAAAAGGTCAAATTCAGTGACGTAATGGTTTTCGTGGAGGGCAAAAACCTCCATGTAATATGTGCGTATATACTGGGTACCTTGCATATTGTACTCTGAACTGACATAGGTTTGTTTGCCCTCCAGCACTTGCTCTCATAACCAACCCCGATGACCGTTCACTCTCCCTTAACAACAATAACACAGCAAATATCTCATGCTGTAAGGGACAATTTCCCAATCTTTGTAGGAGTTTAGTCCATATTAGGTTCAGCCAGGGAGTTGTCAGAGCTCTCTAACAACTGTCTGGTACAGCTTAGCAGGGTGCTTTTACGGCTCCTTGAGTTAAGGATGCCTATTTTAGGCTCATCAAGAACCCCGTTTATAAATCGCAGATGTACACCTGCGACGATCGCGTTTTCTGTCGACTAATGTACACAAGATAACCACTGAAGTTGGTATTTTGAGTCAAAACTTACTTTTCTCTCATTACATCGCAGTATATCTCGTCTCATGAAAAAACCCCTTCCCCCTAAAGCCCGGGTCACACTGCTACGACTACGTACGACCCGACAAGATTTCCCCCGTCGTAGACAATTTGCATAAATCGTAGACATTCTGGCGCCTTCCTAAACTAAAAAAAAAAAAAAACACCATACCACACCAATCCGACTCTTACCGACGGAACGCCATAAGCAGCCCGCCACCAATTAATCCTCCTTTGACATGCATCCCGAAGTTTACCCATTTCGTAGCCTGGACCGTTGCAGAAATTCACAACAAGAACAGGTTCACATTGATGATGGTAATTCACCCTTACCCCTGGATCAATTCAAACAACTCTTTAAGATCGAGGCTTTTCCATTTACTTTG
>WURT03345641.1:0-24053 GCA_009936505.3 Holothuria glaberrima | reverse complement strand
AAGGAAATCGCACGTGTATTTGGAAGAGATTTACAATGGGGGAGAGGTTCTCCTTATTCGAGCTCCCCTTTTTTTCTATATGGAGATTGATACAAAAGCTTGCGCAATTGAAAGTCAGGTGAATTGAGTTCAACTTTCTTTAACATGTTTCAACCCATTGAAAGTCTTTCTCACAAGTAATGCGTTCACACTATGCCTTAGGCCACTTATACCAGACACAGATGTGTGACTTACAAGTTCAGTATGCATAATTAACAATTTACTGGCACATTATTTATGTTGATCAGTGGGATGGATTGGGAGAAAGGAAAAGTCTTGTAAATGTTTTGGGACTTAGTTTCCCAGCCCTTGATGGAGGTGGCAAGAGATGTCCTGTACTTGCATTTCAAGTCATTGCCTGATAATTGGTTGCTGCATTAACTTAGATGTTGGTTTACATCTGTCTTAGCAAAACAGTGTCTCCAAACCATCCACAATTCTTTTTTTCTCTTTGGTACAGTCTTGCTTTGAGTGTAGAAATCACTTCATTATTCCATCAAAAATGTCTATGTAGTTCAGAGCTGTTGTAGTATTTTAATAATAACATACCTGCTGAATCGCAGTTGTAGCTGTTGAGAAACAAAGTTAGCTTACTTGGTTTCTCACCGGGCCAGTTTCTTGTGCTGCATATGCCCTTTGCCATGGCTTTGAAAACTGCTCTAGATGCGAAACTGAATTTGTAGTACAGTATTTGAAGCAAAATTTAGTTGCAGAATTATTCTTGAGAATTTGTACTGTAAAATTGCTCTTGGAATCATGACCCATGAGCAGCAAATGGCATTCTTGACAATAAAATTTTTCACAAATATTTATAGAATGATTGATTATCAATTCCGAAATGATTAATAAGTTTTAAGGGTGTAGCTGAAGCATGAATTTTTACAGAATGATTGTTCATTCTGTTGTCATTGATGAAAGAGCTTAGTGATGTGACTGATGCATGAATATTCAAGAGTCATTGATTATTCATTCTGTAATAGTATATTACAATTGTTAGGTAAATGGCTGATCAAGCAAGTACTACACAACATTATTGTATTGACTCCACAAATATTCCATCAATAGAGATTAAGTTCAGTACTCTCATTACACTGCCAGCTATCTTCATGGTGCATGTGTAAGAAATGATTTAGGGAACTTGTTCTAGTATTTAATTGTTTGACAAAAATGAAAAAATGAAAGATGAACAGGCTATCACACGCTGTATTCCTTGAAAACTTGCTTTGACTCTTCAGCCTTAGCGGAACAAACTTTAAAGTGTAAAAATACAACTTTTTGGCCACATCAAAAAATATTTGCATTAATTGTGAAGAGGATGTGCATATTGGTCTAAAGCATTTTGGTAAAATTGGTGAAAGGTTTTCACATCTAAGTGCAATGAAAGAACAAGCAATTTCATCCAGCTCTGTGATTGTTCAAACTGTTGGGGATTGCAAATGATGTCTGGGCAATACATAAGACAATATGGCTTATTGTTTCCCAGCTGTAATTGATAGGTGTGCACATCTTTAATATCCAAAAAAACTGGTTTAGGTTAATACATTAATGTGATAAATAAAATAATCAGTCCAAAACAATTTAACAAGTTTAAAGGAAGGGATTCAGAAAAGGCATGGTTTATGACATGTGGTAGAGAAATAAAATCTAAGTATTCTTTTGGAGTTTTCTTTCAGTTCTGACATATAGTTCTCCAATACCAGCAAATGAAGTTACAATAGTTGGGACCTAAAATGAGCTTAAAGCAAGCAGGGGGTTATATTATCTCCTCTCACTGATGGGCAGTGCTTTGTTTTTCTCTATTTATCATTCTGTTGTTTTGGCCTTGAAGTTGAAAGGATATGAGCTACTCATGGGGAATTTAAAGTTTGTAAAATTACCATGCCCTCTAACATTCACAAACTGATTATGCATGGAGAAGGAAATTGCCCATAAATTTTAAAGAAAACAAAATAGAGCTCACTAAAGTGAGGTTATGATGTCACATGTACAGCTTGCTTGAAGTTTCCTTGATGATGAAAATGTAATGACTTCATCTGCTAATGTCTTGAAACAGCACATGAGATTTGGATGCAAATTTCATCAGAATGATAAGACTGAATACCCCTTCTAACTAATTAATACTTGCATCAAGTCTTAACCCATGTTTAAACTAAAAGTTTCTAAAATTTGTAATTTTTTCTCATATCTGTCAAAGTCATATGGATTGGAATTCACAAACCTATATCTAGACCATCCCCCACGTCATACTTTAATACTTGTTGATTATTGTCTAGTTTAATACCCTGTGCTGTGATCATGTATAGAACATCCACTGCTTTCATCGTTATGATATAGTGTTTATTGGGGGGAGGTTCAAAGACTCAAGTGTGATTGTTTTTTTATTTATAAGATTTCTTTTCCCAAAAGTCATCTCTTTACATTCTTTAAGGTACTTTGTGAGAGTAGGGGAGAGGGAAGTAAGAATATTTTAAGAATATTAATTTTACAGCAAAATGTAATGCAATCTTGAAAGGAATTCATTGCAACAGAAGACATTCAAATCTTCATTTACAGGGAATGTATGTCAATTCAGAGGACCATGTAGTGAACTGTACTGTCAAAATGGAGCCAACTGTTCTCAGACGTTGGTTGGAGATATATTTGAAGGAGGTTGTGAATGTCTGCAAGGTTACACTGGACTTCTGTGTGAAACCGAGATTGACTGGTGTGCCAGTGAGCCATGCATGAATGATGCAGACTGCTCCAACACTCTCCTAGGTCCAAATTGTACATGTAACCCTGGATTTGCAGGTAAGTGGCTTTAACAAATGTTTAATGGGCATGCATCCCATGGAGGACATGTAGTCTTATTTCCTGTTGTTATAAACTGGGCTTTGGTGACTTCAGTTCTTTTGGCATCTGGTGCCTGCAACTCTATTAGTTGATTGCGATTTAAAAAAAGTGGCCACACCTACGATGATGTCGTAACCGAGTACTGTTTAGCGGGGAATTTTCGTGAGAGTAATTTTTTGCATTTCTGGACCTTGTAAACATATTCATGGAGTGAAGAATTCCCAGTTGCACCTGTAAGGATCAACTAACATAGTCCTGGACAGTGTAAAGGAACTCTTTTTGCAGGTCTTAAATTCGCAATTAGTTATTTAGCCACAAAAAGGGTGAAAATTAAATTTCATGAAAATTTTCCACTATACAGTTACTGATTCAGGAAGATGTTCCTCAGTAACTGCAAACTGACGACTTCTAGCTTACCACTTTGTATCTATACACCAGTAAAGCTGACAGTAACACTACAGGCTTCTCAACATTTGGGTTTCTTACTGACATTGGCAGAGAATCGCAGTGGCCAACTGAAAGGAAACTTCAAATTTGAGTATAGGAAAAGATCAAAACAGCCAGTTGTGTTATAATACTCCATTAAAACCTGCCTATTAACAAAAATTTATAGCTCAAAATATGATTTTTGTGCATATTTTTGACAGTATTGAGAATTATTCAGGAGTCTTGATCTCAAGTAAAGTGGAGTGGCAGCTGTGACCCTTAAGTAGAGTCAACTTACCAGATGAAACCTATTATAAACATTTCCATGTTGAGTGGCATTGGTCTGCTTTGCATACAGTGTACATCTTATTTTACTTACTGACTGGTAACTTGTATTCATGTAATTTGGTGGGGATCATTTCATGATATAATGTAGTCTTATAACTGTGAAACATGGCCTTGATATCAGACCCACATCCCAGGTACCAGATATACTTTATTGTTTTGGCTTGTTTTGGTTACCACAAGAAAAAAATTTTGCAGACAACCTACATTTTGTAGACCAATGCACTGCTCACAGCATTATGGAGGTCATTATTTGTTAGTATCTACCCTTTAACAGTCTGTGTATGAAGTATCTAATAGAGCGATATTTCACATCCTGTGGTCCTTTGGTTACCATCTTTACATTTGCCATAAAAAATAATATCAAGTGGATGCAACTCAAGTCCAAAATTTCAAAAATTTGTGGTGGAAACATTGAAAAGTCATTTGTGTTTGCACAGCTCATGGCTTAATAGGACTTTGTGAGCTGAGATGTAAAATGTTTAATTCTTCAATTTAAGATGGTAGATTGTATAACTTGTGATGTCATCCTTAAACTGACTAATGTGTAAACATGACTGAAAAGATACAATATTATGAGTTGTAAAATGAAGTGTTGAATCAGTCACTCAACATTAAAGTAATGTGACATACTAAATTACACTGTGTTCATGCTATTAGGATATCTTACAATGAAGTTGGGTGAGCTACTCAAAGGGAAAAATGATATTAGCAGTAGCTTAGATTAAGAGACATTTTCCCGTTTTAAGTTTTCTATGGTGAGAAGTTGCCATGTACAGTAATTGGTGTACTGTATGCTAGGCAGTGGAAGCCTCTTATCCCAAGCTTTGTAAATGAAGTTTGAATCACAGACATGATAGAATGAGATAGGGAAGGTAGGATGGTAGAGGGAGGGTGGGGAGAGGGAGGGTGGGGAGAGGGAGGGTGGGAAGAGGGAGGGTGGGAAGGAGAGAAGGAAAGAGTGAGAAAGGAAGATTAAATTGCCATGTGAGTCAGGTGTTTATTGGATTCTTTGATTTGATAGTGCATTGAGAGTTAAATATGTGGAAAAAGCTTCAATTTTGATGGATCAAGTTGATAGTTAAATTGAAGAGTTTACAGTTTGATGAATTCACAGGGTAGAATTGGTAAATAGTGATTTGAAATAATGCTTTCAAAGTACACCACACTGTACAGGTCATATCTGTTTGATACTGTAGTATGGAATGGGGATTCTTCAAAAGCTGGCGTAATTGACAAGTTTAGCATTCTGACTGAAGTTCAATGAATTCACAAACAAGATTTTTGTTTACTTGTGCTTTGACAAACCTTGTTGAGTGTCAAATGCCATGTGGCTTCCTACTGCAGAATGCTGCAAGTTGCACAGTTGTATTTATGGCAGTTTACTTACAAAACAAATCAACATTTTTTCTATCAGTATGTGTGTTAGATAGCTTCACTGTAAGAGAGGGATCGTCTGTTTTACCACACATGCACTTTGTAGTATGACTAAGTAAGTAGGTGTTGCCGTGGAATTATTTGTGTATTGAAAGGATTGCCCCTGATAGCACTCAGTGGAATTCTTCAGGATCCCCTGCCCCAAGTCATGACTGAACTTCAGAGGACTTGTAATATCTGTCTGGAACTGTTTTGAATTGATGGTAACTCTTTGTTTATCATGGAACTTTGCAAAGAAAACATATGTGGATGAATTGGATTTAATTCTGAGGAAGCATCAGCTTAAACATACCAGGTGTAACCTGAAGGATTAATTTATAATTTTCAGAAACTCTTTCAACTTGTGTTAGAATGTGGAGGAAGAAAGCTTCAATATTCTTATTGGTTTCCTATTATGTTGATTAGCAAATTTGTGTCAGGTTTCTGAGTTAAATAAGTACACACAAGAAACTTTAGCTGCAGTCCTGTGTAGATTTTTACCTTTGTTATTTTCTGCTTTGGAACTTTCAAGTTCTGTTTTGAGCTCTTTCAAATCTTTAAAAGGATATATAGACACTGGGATAGTTCTTGAAGGCTGCACACATATAACAGTAGGTAAATTTTAAAACCCTCTTTACAAGGAGAAAGTTTCTTAACAAATGTACACTTCTGTAGGAGACATTTATATCTGGGAAATGATATCATGTAGTGGTTTGAAAGAGTTTTAAGGCAGGCAGTTATTTTTTGATTTATATGTTACTAGACAGGTTTGCTTGGTTCTACTTGATTGTGTTATAGTAAAAATTATAAAATAGATAAGTCACATAAAACTGCAATAAATGGTTACATCCCTGTTTTACAACTAGTAGTGTGGCAATGTTCAAGGTAGGTATGAAATTATAAATTATGCAGTGATTATGATGTATAGTGGAGACCCATGAACACTAGGAAATGATGAGTCAGTTGTCACAGATCTCTGTTTAACTGCAGTACAACTGGTATTGTAGGAATGTAAAGGCATGTTATTGTAGACTTCTTGTCAAATTATCAGTTAGCTGCTGTTGTAAGAGGAGTAACAATTAGACTCATTGCTACTGTATCTTTTGTAAAAAGGTTCTGCATGTTTGCTTCATTGCCTTGAGAAACCTGTGCAGTAATGGTGAAATGTGTGTAGGCCAAGTGTGTGTGTGTGCATACTGTATGTGTGTTTGTGAGTGGTAAGTGTGTGACACTGTTAAGTACAGTATACTTCCCTACGTATCATTTCTTCTCTCCAGTTTGAAACATAGTTCCTATATTTTTAATTTCAAAATGACCATTTATTGGACATGCTCTAATGGTGGAATTTTGCAATTTTGTCCTCAATACTGGAACACAAGATATTGTGTTTCAGGTCATTTTAAATAATGTTTGCTGATAGTGTTATCATTTTCACTGTTTTCAGTTCATATGAAATTTTAAAAAAAGAATTCTAATTCCTAATTCGTAGTTCAAATGTACAGTGAAGAACAGTAATGATAGAAACATGTTTGCTGCTGTAAAGCTGAGCCAGAGGTTTAATGGTGAATATGGTGTATTCTGTAGGTAAGATTTCATGGTGGAGGCATTAATTCTTGATCTTTCTCATCTGCAGGTGAATTTTGTGAGATCGAATTACCAAACTGTGCCAGCGGAGTATGTCAAAATGGAGCTAACTGTACAGACTTTGACTTTTCTTATGAATGTAATTGCACAAGCGGATTCAGTGGTATAAACTGCGAAATTAACATTGACGACTGTCCAGCTGTCAACGCTTGTGGGAATGGGACATGTGTGGACGGTGTCAACAACTACACTTGCGATTGTACAGGGACTGGTAAGAAACTCTACCTTGCTGAAATATTTTCAAAATAAAATAGCTTAGATGTTAGAGAGAGTACAGAATCAGCGAAATATTTCGCCAGAAAGATCCTTCCTACTGTCAAATTCTTACATTTTCATAAAGTTAGTCTGTTACATTGCAGATTGTATTTAGAAAGCTGTTTATTTAACAATATGTCTGTTTCCATGGATTTTTTCTGGTACCCCAAGAAAAAAGCTGCCTAAAGACAGAGGGTTTTACACAGAAATGCATTTTCTACAATGTTGGATTATGCATCCTCATTTTAAAGTGTCAAATTACTCATGACGCTCTCGGCTGTGTGACTCAACAGTGCCTTGCAAGCAATGCTTATAATTTAAGGTAACTGCTAATCCACAGATAATGATACTTCAAGAAAGACAAGTCCGTGAATGGAAACCCTTAAATACTCTACAACAGTGTAATTACTGGAACAGATTATCCATATTATACATTGATTTTCACAATTGTCTGACCTTTAGACTAGAATCCATTCAAGCATGTGAATTTCCTCTTTGTTATCTTGCGGTGAGGCAGTTTTTATGAAAGTATCCTGTTTGATGTTCTTTAGTGTCCTTTTTTGAAAGGTTATCTTTGAGATCAGGCTAGAATATGATTCACAGTTTAAAAATTTTACATCTATTCAGCATCATCTGTAGGTAACCAGTCCATTTAGTGAAAAGCCAAATTTGTATATGCCATTGTCAGTTCATAAAAAGAAAATAAAATAAAACCTCTTGTAGCAAGCCTAGTAATACACGCCTCCATTTAAGCACCCAGCTTGACTGATCTTAGCATTGGTTGTAGTCAAAGGTCACACATGTTTTGATTGTAAAGTCAAATGGTTGTAGGTATGGTAGTAGACTGACAGTAACTGAAAGGTGTTACTGGATTTATGAGGATGTTGTACGAAGGGGATTTCTTATATTCATCAACATTGTGTTGAGGTAGCACAGTGATGTTTTGTCTACTAAGTGACTTCTTGAGGATCTTTCTAGTAGCTTTCTGGGCTATGCAGTGTAAGCATTTTACTTGAAACATTAAATATTTGACGTACCAGGCTGTCAGTCAGTGACTTTGTCTGTCTGTCTGTCTTATTGTATGTTTCTATTTTACTGTTTACTGATCTCACCCTTTACTCTGTTTTAATTTTAAAAGAAATTTCTTGCTTTCAATTACCATAGTTGCCCTTTAGTAACTGATTACTCATTTGTATGTCCACACACAGGGTTTCAGGGTTTCTACTGTGGAGAGGATATCAACGAGTGTGACAGTGACCCTTGTCAGAATGGTGGAACTTGCCAGGATCTAGTAAATGAATTTAAATGTGAATGTGTACAACCCTATTTATCACCTACGTGTGCAACTATGGGTCCTTGTGCTTCTGACCCCTGTACCAATGATGGGTCCTGTTTGGAAGATGAAACAGACCCGGAGAAGTTTGTGTGTACTTGCACAGATGATTATCAGGGAATCACTTGTGAAAAGGTAAAAAATTTGATGAGCATTTTACTTCATCTCTAAAAGTAAAATAAAAAGTGTGTTGTTCTGGTGAGGACAGGGTGGACAACTGCTTAATTCATAGCACTTGGATATCTAGTGTGATTTCAGCCTAGTTCATTATGTTTTGTTCTGAAGCAAGTTACTGAATCTCAGTTACCTCTCTTTAGTGTAGTATTAAATGTGTACCTTTGAGGTAATTTGCCTGGTCATCATACTTAAGCTGGGCATACACGGATGACAGAAACGCGAAACGTAAAACAAAAAAAAAACGTTTTCGTGCTGACGTCGGTGTTCGTTGGACAAAAACCAAAATTAGCGTTTTTGTCCGAAACACTTTTAGGTAAACACTTGTTTCGCGAAACGTTGTTTCGCGAAAACACTAAACGTGTTTTCTGTCTTGTGTTTTGCGTTTTCTGTCGTCCGTGTGTGTTCAGCTTTAAGTGTCACAACTGCAGGTGGGTGGTGTGATCATTAAACAGAGAACAAATATGTGTAATGCATTTAATAGAACTATAAAACTGAGGATTCTAAACAAGGATCAGGTAGCAATTTTTCTTTACTTCATGTTTTCAAACATCTTACACAAAACCTTTGGTAATTTTTTTCTGAGTTTTGCTTACATACATGTAGTGTATATCAGTATGGACTTTCTAGGTTAGTGCACAAAAACCATTGGCATTCTTTAACAAAGACCGCTATGCAACAAAAATAATCGTCATTCTTTAAAAAAGACTGTTGGTGTGGCTGAGGAAGTGGAATTTTTGACCAGTGGAGTGAAAATAGTGGAAAGTAGAGGTATAGCTAATAACAACATTACATGTTACGACTGGATGTGGAAGGAAACTCAGGGTCTGTTCAATCAAATAGCCCAGTATGAAATAAAACCAATAATTTTATATGAAAGTCTTGCAAATGGATTACATTTATACTTTCTTTAACATTTATAAATGTATATCAGGAAGCTACTTGTAGGTTTAAGTTGACACCCTATAGTTTTTTAAAAGGATTTTTTCTTTTGTATTTACTAGTTTGCTTATCTTTGTGATTATTATATTTTGTTCTGGTAATTTTGTGAAGAGATTATTCAGTTTTTCCTACCACCAGAATTACAAATCAAATGCTTGAAAGGTGTTAAAAGTCCCACCGGTAATTTAAATTTCCATCATATTACATTCAGATTATGGCAGCACTCTTTAAAGGCATTTATAGTATATTTCACATGGTTTAGTGAGGCAGAGAGAGGCTAATTAGCCAAGACTTGAACTACATATATACATGTATTATCAAATTGAACCTATCAATTTGGGGATTCAGAGAAACCTTAAAAATGAGTTTCCTCTATTTGAGGTAGGAAAAAAGGAAGGAGTTTAAGGAAACTGTCTCATATTCTAAGAAACTGGTGTAATTTTATCATGCCACATGACCAAAAGATGTTTAATCTCATGTCTAGGCATTACATCCTCTGGATTTATGCTATTGGAATCAGGTAGATGTAGTTTCCCTAAAATTTCAAAAATTTATTGGCAAGAAGTCATGGAAGATTAAATGCTGGGACCCCTGATTGAGCTGTACCTTTGTCAGATGAATTCCAGTTGTCATGTAATTATTGACCTCTTCATTCTCAGTTTGTTGGTGGTAATACAAGCGATACTCCCTGGGCATTAATTGGTGGTGTCGTCGGAGGTGTCATCCTTCTTATACTGGTCATCCTCCTTATCATCCTGTTCCTCAACATTCGGAAGCAGAGAGCAACAGCAGGCACCTACAGCCCAAGTCGGCAGGAAATATCTGGTGCTCGTGTGGAAATGGACAATGTTTTAAAATTGCCACCACCAGAGAGACTCATTTAGACTAAAAAATGATTCAGCCTTTTTTTTTCAGTATTCTCGAATTTTAAAGGATGATGAGGGAAAGTATCATTGGAACTGCAACTCAGAAGGCTGTAGCTTGGTTGGAAAGCAGAAGAGAAATGATAATATTAGACTGCCTTTCAGAGTGAAGATTTAGCCCTCCGCAAATGTTGATGAGTAGTCACTGTAAAATGAGACCTGTAGACACTTTATTGGAGAGGGAGAAAGAACATGAGTACCCCCACAGTGGGGATTAATCTCTCTGTACATTTTGGTGAATTGGCAAAGTAAATTGAGGCACGTAGACCTTTTCTTTTACTGAGGGAAAAAGAGATGCGTCCCTCAATTTTTATTTGTTGGAAGTTGTGAATAATAATTTGGTGCTAAATGAAAGTGTAGACGGTAAAGACAGCCATTTATTCTTGTCAGTTATTTTAAGTTTTTACTCAAGAAGGATGTTGCCACATTGTGATGAGTGTGATTCATGAAATATACATTCTATCTAGAGAGAGAGAGAGAGAGTGAAGAAAGTTCTGTTAAGTGTTGTTCCATTCTTACTTGAAGTTCCTTTGATTTGAAACGTGGAAATTTCATTCCAAGTGCAAATTTTCAATGCAACTGACTGATGAGGATGGAATGTAAATCATGGCAATTTGTGCATCTTTCTTCAGTGGGTAATTTTAGGTACATTTAAAAATTATGAGATATTCCTGCTTTGTAAGGTCATTACTTCACTTATACAGGCGCTTGGTGACTTTTCAAAGTTCTGAAGATTTTTTGGAAAGGGGAGGGGTGGGGGCAGGGGGAGAGAAGCAAGAGATACCTTCCATAAAAACTTACTTAATTTTCAGGGTAAATTGATTATTCCTACTTTCAGAGGCCAAGGAATAAATGGAACAAGTATATGTCTCAATTATTAGATTAATTGTCATGTTTTGTCATATTATTGTATATTTGAAGTACAATTGTATAGATAATTATGACAATTAGAGTACATTTCAGGGAAAATGTGGAAGTAGCTCTATGCACATGGTAGGTGATTGTTTACTTTGTAATCTCTCACATTCTCATATCCATGCAATTGATGTGCAATTTGTGTGACTTTGCAGTCTCATTGTAAAAATGTGTTTTAGATTTATTTTAATTTCCTCCCATGTTTTCTTTGTGGGTCAGTTGTGTTATATTTTGAGGAGGGGGAGAGGGCAACAGAAATGTCAGTATGGTCACTTGTGGAGAGTGGTGGGAAGTGTTTTTTTTTTGGAGTTATGTGTTATGTCACTGGTGAGTACTTATTCTTAGTCAATCAGTTCTCTTTGTCAGCCTGTCAGTGTATGCATATGTTTTATGTGAAGTGCCGGTTGTTTTAACCCTCATCATACTGTAGGCAACATATGTCGCCGTGAGGGCGCTTCAAAAGTAAAACATTCAATACACTATATCTAAAACAAAAGAATGCCTTCCATTCGTGTTTTTGGCCTCAGCTCCTAGAAATGGTGGCGCTTGACTAGAACAGGCCATTTCTGGTAAGGAGACGTTTTGTAAGGTGCACCTACAGAGCTTAAATGCTTAAAAAATGAAGCCCGCCCTCTAAAGAATTCAGCATGATGAGGGTTAAACTGTAGTACTGTATTGATTTTTTCCATTGGTAAACTATTGTTTTACAAAATGTGTATGTAGAATGAGCAAACGTGTACACAAAGCTTGGCTATATAAATATGACCATGGTATAATCAAGATAAATATTTTATGCAAAGGTTTTTCACACATTTTATGCTCTTAATTCTATTCAAATTTTACTAATCTGTAATTTTCATTTTAGCTGTGTGTTTTGGTTAAATTTCCATCAGAATTCAGTCACTAGAATACATATTCCAGATTCTGAATTACATATATGAGGTATTCCATGTGTCGTCTCAAGCAGTAGAGTCGATAAGGTTACAGGGTTACGAGTTACGACATAACTTCAATCAGCTTTCCATCAATCTCATCAGTGATCTTTAGGTTATTATCTTGCTTCACAAAAGTGAAATATTTCTTTTATTTGAAGCCTTCATTCCTGAAGTGACCAAGTTTGTGCCTTAAATGGTAATCAACTTTTGAATAATTTTGCCAAATTTGCCTCAAAGATTGCTAGTGGCTTTTAAATTGTTTGCAAATTAAATCATGCTGAGTTTTAATGTGCCTTTTAATTGTAGATCTTATATGAACAGTTAGAACACAGATAAAAAAATTTGCCAAGCTTTTCCCTGTTTCAGCCTTACATGTATAGCATCCTACTAAGTTGTTCCTGTGTTATGATCTCCTTTTGAGGTTGTTTATTATGTGAAACATTTGTACCATCAGGGCATTCATTTTATTCAAATGATTGCTAAAGATTCGTGGAAAATGTTTGTTGCCTTCATTGAAATAAATGTGTAAGCCTAAGTGATTAAATTAGGAATGTACCCAAAGAAAGAGTGACCAACCTTTATACAGCAATGAATTTATGATGCACTACTTCACCTATAATAGTGGTGAATGACCCCAACTAGAACAGAAATAGGTTGTATCAGACATGGCTGTATGGGACTGTTTTTCTCAGGGACGGAAGTGATTTTTGCCCGACTCCATACCTCATTTAACTGTCCAATTTTCTGCCCAGATGAGACAAAATATCTGCCCGATGAGTCAGGTTTCTGACATGGGGGGGGGGACAGCCATCCCCCGGCCTCCCTGGCCTGTACAGCCATGGTATCAGTGCTCATTTTGTGTTGTCTACCAGGTGACAGAGTAAGTGAAGAGTAAGACAAAAAGAAAAGAAAAAAAGATGACTGCCATTAGACTGGCAAAATGAACATGATGTGAAAAAAGAATTACAGGGTGATGACATCATGATGATCATCAAATGGTTGGTACTTGTGAAATGAGCACAGACCCATTGAAAACTTTGCTTTTATTAAAAAATTGGAAAATATTCAAAGTCAATACATTAAAAGAAAGTAGACACCTATTATAAACCTTATGCAACAAACAGCATATGGATTTCTTGTTTGCATACTTTGATGTAGACATTTTTATAGGGAGATGATTTATGCCATTCATGCAGACAGGAAGTCTACCATGCTTTAAGTCTGCCATGATATCACACACTTATTTCATAAAGAAGTACACCTCTACTCCCCTCCATAATTTTATTTATTTTCACATGTTCTGCTAGTGCAACTACCTAAGAAGGAAATATCAAAGTTTTATTAATTCTGTGCAGCACATTGGGGTAATCACCTACTGATGAGTTTATGCTATCTTCTGTGCTGAGATAAAAAGTTCATTTAGAGTTCAAAGGAAAATGATTCGATCTCGGCCATGAAATAAGCACAGACTAACTGAATATGAGATGAAAGTCATCTTATAGGGAGATGGTAGCCTCCTTGTGTGAACCATAGGAATGGTGATAGCTTGATAATTAAAAAAGGTATAAAGAGGCTTTTTTGCATTAGGCTTATAATTTACTCTTCTCTTTATTTATGATGAAATCTGCCCTGTTTCTTATGTTTCAATAAATAAAGTGCAGGATTGAGGTAGTTCTGGACCAGATACCAACAACAAAACTTGTTGCTATCCAGCCTGTCATTGAACAAATTTCTACAAAATTTCATGTGAGAGTGATTAATCAATGATGTATTCCTGCCCATTCAATGAAGCTTTATAGATTTTGTGGCTTTCAGTAATATGTATTCATAACTTTCAAATCTCTGCCTTTAGTATAAAGATTATATCAGTATTTTCCCTGCTAGGATTCCCTTTTTAAATCTTTGGAATCAATTATGGACACTATTAAGCTTAAGTACTTTTGTGAAAAATTTTTGTGTGTACTTCATTATACTTGTATTCGAAGTTTCATCCTCCCTCCTCCCCTTTGCCTATTTTTTATTTTAAAGTTTCTGTTGTAATGTCTTCTCTCAAACATCATTCAGATCTTAAGATGCATGTTTGCTTTTTTTTTTTAAGATATAGTATTGGGGATATTTGCTATTACCTTCTGTAGCCTCAAATTGATTTAAGTTTTTGTTGTGAAATAGTTATTATTGTGCCATTTTTCCTTGTTTCAGTAATTTTGGCATAAGTGAGATATTTCATTACCCCTCCATGTGGTGAAGAGTCAATAAGTAAGAGATGCATACATATACAACATATATACAAGTACCCCAGCTTGGAAGATAATCAATTTTTAAGCTGTTTATCAATTCACATCCCTGTGGAGCATTCTTCACTGACTTTGACAGTTTTTTTTTTTTCAAAAGAAAATATAATCCAATATTCAGCCTCAAATCTGTTGAAACAGGAAAAAATTTCAAAATCAAATTTGATTTTACAAAATGCAAAGATTATCAATTGTGAATTCCATGGATTGTGAATAGAAACATAACTATCCAACCACATCAGTTCCAGCCATTTTCCAAGAGGGGAAACAATGTTTTCCCCCCAACAAGTCTTCATATGTATATATTAGATTCATATATTGTATTTAAAATATTTTTGTATATTATTCACTGCTGATTATTAACTGCACACAGTCTTTAACATTCTTTATTACAAAGTTTCATGTAATCTTTTTATGTTGCTTTTAAAATTGTATTCATCCAATAATTGTACCTTGCTTCACCTGCTTAAACCGTCATCTACCTTTTGCTTTCTGTATTCTGTATTCTGCACATAAAAATTACAAAAATGTATTGCTACTTTTTACTATGTATTTGCATTGTCTTTGAAAAGTTAGTAGGAAATCTGTTGGTACATAGCTCACATTCCATCCTCATTTTAAAATGTTTCTTTTCAATTGATAAAAATAACCAAGTTTCATTATTTTCATGGGTTAATTTAGTCTCTGTATCAAATGTACTGTGAGACAGTACTATAGTAGTAATTTTTATGTGATCCTGTAAATAATAACATTAAGCTCTGCATTGAAAGGAACAAATTATTGAACTTTACTGTTCTTGCTGTATGCAATGATTTAATGTTAAACTGTGTTGGACTAAGGATGAAGGGTTAGATTTTGAATCAAGGGTTGCTGGTTCATGTCCTGTCTAGTTCAATATGGTCTGTCCTTCAGTAAGGTGCTTTACCTCGATGGGGCTGCCCCGCCAAGCCAAAATCAACAGAGGGCTCCCTGATATGAGTCCTACCAGTTGCGCAAAACACAAACACAACCGTGAAGTTTGTAAACATAACATTGATTAGTAATGTTGTCCACATACTCTGTTAAGTTGCTGTAGCTCAATAAAAGCTCCCTAGTTGAATACACTGCGAAACACCAATGTAGATGAGGGAAAGCAGCTGAGTCAAGTAATTATGTACGCTTGCAGTAGGAACACTTGAGTTTATGAGATTCAGATGAGCATATGTTAGCCTAGATACTACTGCCACAGCTTCACAGATAGTCCTGACGTAGCTACACAGTTTTACATGTAGCCTATATATACATAGACATGTGGTGAATCACTTCGATAGCCGCTTTTTACATTAGCACCAACTTCACAAGCAAAATTCTTAGTTCTAAGATTTGTCCTCAGTTTTGACTCATCTCGAAACCACTTCTAAACAGTCAAGTCGACAACTGTTCCATTTGGACCAAAACCCTCTTTGAGGTATTAGTAGTTCTTCTAATTCTCAGCTAGTTAAGTACGTACCACTCGTACGAATGAAAACAAATGATTTCGCAGGACCCATATGAAAGCACCTTCTGTCGGTAAGACGAAACAACCTATTGCCTCTCTCTTCCCAGTGGTCAAATGGTTACCTGTGAAGTAGGTTGTCCCAGAGTGCAGTGTGTAACTGTAGGTGCTCATCCAAAGCCATTTTGATTTGGGGTAGTATTTGTAAAACTTTTTGAGACCTCACCAATACAAGAGGCGATAAAAACTTGAAATATTATTATCTACAGCTAGATCATCATTCAAAAGTGTACTTTGCATTTCCTTTGCAATCACCTTCAGAATCATCTTCATCATCATCAAGCTCTTTTTCCTGAAGTACTATTGAGAGGCAGAGGTTTCTTGGTTTTGATGAAAGAGAAACCCATGCAGTTGTGATGTATGTATGTATGTATGTATGCATGTATGTATGTATGTATGTATGTATGTATGTATGTATGTATGTGTGTGTATGTATGTATGTATGTATGTATGTATGCATGTATGTATGCATGTATGTATGCATGTATGTATGTGTGTGTATGTAGTAGGTACGTACATATGTACTTACGTATGTATGCATGCATGTATGTGTGTGTTTGTCACACTTAGCTCGTTAATTTGATATCTCAAAAAGGGAATTTAGACAGTCCCCATACTGGGTATGTGGACGCCCAATGTGAAGAGTAAGCATCATGTAGGTTTTGGTTAGGGTCAAAGGTCATCTGAGGTTAATAGATCAAATTCTTAGGAGCTTGTTAACACAATGATCTTAAGAAAGGAAGCTTGTATACAAATCATACTTAGCCATATGGCTGCCGTGCATTATAATGAGTGGAAGTGTATTTGGTAGAGGTCAAAGAACATCTGAGGTCATTAAATGTCAACATCTGAAGAACTTGCACTACAGGATAATTTACTGATTTGAAACTCAAAAAAAAACAAAAAAACAACAAAAAAAAACAAAACAAAAAAAACCTTTTATACATAGTGTTGATATTTGCCATATTTATTACAAAAATGCTGTTTTGGTATTCAGTGAACGGTTGTTTCAGGTCACCAGAGGTTAAGGTCTGAAAAGCTTGTTAGGATGGAATTTTAAGGTAGATATTATAGCAATTTCTCTTACATTGTGGGGGATGCAGCACAATGGGTCCAGAATGTTAACATTGTAGAGCCTTTTTAGTTCTGGATGGAGCTTCAGTTTACTGAAATGAGTTTATCAAAACCTCAGCTCATGCATTTTCACATTTTGGTTCATCAAATCATTTATTATCACGTCTTGGTCGGAGTTGATAGAGGCTGCATTGACATAATGTAATTTCAAAATGTTTGACAGGATTTAACTGATGGAAAGACAAAGAAAAAGTTGGAAGGTGCAGATGGTTATCTCTGCTCTCATCTGCCATACTGTTTTAGAGTGTGTGATTGAGCATTGATAAAAATACCTTGTACATGATAAAGTTAGTAGGAGGAGAGGCAGTGTGGGGCAGCATTAAAAATGTTTTTTAAATAGATTCCTTAAAAAAGCTTCCAAGAAGGGAATAAAGGATGTCTTGAGGAAAGGAAATCATAATTTTAACAGGTAAATTATGTTAGGTCAAATGATGAGGACTTTAATAGGATCCCATAAACAACAAAAAAGTGGTCTAAGTGTTCAAAATAAACACTTTAAAAATAACTTAGAAATGACTTGAGGCAAGTCTGTGATGTCATAAGAGAGCTAAGGACAGGACCAAACTGCAATGTATTTGTTTTACTTGAAATAGGTTTTCATTAGTAGAAATATTAAGTTATGGATGATTTGATTCTGATTATTTCTGTAAAGTTTCTGTTAGAATTGAATAACTTTACAATTAGCCACATGTAATGACACCATAATATGAATTGTGGTGAAAAACATGGGCATGCCCAAGATTCTGACATTTGCAAATGGTGTCCCTGTCAAATAGTTTATCATATCGTGAGAAGAGCAAGATATGATGATGATGTATGTATGCAGTATCTTGTTTTCGTATTCATATTTTAACAATTAATGATTTGGTTCTCTTTTAAAGAGAAAAGGTACAATGTAGTTGGTCATTTGTGTTTTCTCCCCCGAGTGGCTGAAGACATTGCAGTGTGGAAATTAAGACAATATTGGCAAAACATTTAAATTTGATCCTAATTAATGAAGAAAAAAAAAGATGGCAATGTTTTTGTATTCACTGTTTTTGGTAAAACTTTTCAAATATATTGGTAGAGAAAACAGAAAGTATTGTATATTCTTCTTTGTGTGAGGATTACAAAGTAGGCTTTTAAAGTCAATATTTTAAGTAACTTTTTCATTGCATCAGCCAAGTGATTTTATAATTTAGCCTAACTCCAGTGTAGAACCATTATCTGCATATATTGAGAATTGCATCAAATTCTCTTGTAACTTTCATATAAACCAGATGCCCCTATTTCAGATCCATTCAAACTGGGGTTCCTCCAGCAAGTCACCCCCCCCCCCCAACATCCCTTCCCTCCAAATCTAGAGACGTGATGGGGTCATAGGACAGGTTCAGACAGAATTATGTGCCCAAAAGGAGACATACGCACCTTTCTTACAGAATGTAGCCTTCACTACATTACTTGAAGTCTCAATACTCCCCCTCCCCTCCCCTCCCCATACCCCCTCCTCCCCTCCCCATCTATTCCAGTAAAGCATTGAAATGATTGGCCAAGAGAAGAGAAGTTGTACTAAAGCCATTGGAGTTTCATGGACACCATTCACATTGTATGAAGGCAATTACACAAACATGTAGTAAACTCTACAGACTGAAAGAGTTGTACTGACCCAAGTTGTAATGTAATGGCTGGCTACTGACATGTTTTAGTGGGGTGAGAAAATTCATTTACCTTATGTTAAAGAACAAAAAAATCAAAAAGAAAACAATTTTCTTTAAACTCTGGACTATTTAGAAAAGAAAAAAGGCAAAAAAGTGCATAATTTCCTTATTCTATGGGATCACAACATAAAATACTGGCAAAGGCTGTCATTTTTGTATCAGTTTTTCTTTTATTTTCACTTTAAAACTCTGTAGAATGCCAGTCAACCAGATCATTTTTACACAAACTGAAGTCAATAGGTATACATGACATGAATATTCATTATTTGTGATGAGCAAGTAAATGGTAGTTCACATTCCTTACTTAATTTACAATGATGCAAACTTAGTCAGACTGAGTCTGTCATTGGAATATATATATATTAACAATACTTCCTAGAATGAACACAGAACTGGAATGGTCAAAATTGAAAATGGACAAATAAGCCAACAAAAGAGGCACAAGCATCTTGTCGGAAGATATTGTCAGAAAAATACAAAACTTGCTCTCAACATGCTCATTTGTTGATGCATTCACTACCACATTGGTATTATGTGTGACAAAAGGAGGGATATGGGATACAAACTGAAATGCCTCCTTTCTCCTCCCCCTCCAAATGTCCACCACCACCTTCTTAGAGATTTCTTAAATATGGTTTCAGGCATTCAAAGTAAATTGTTCTATCATGCACAAAAGTTAGAAAATATTAAAACATGGTTTTTCAACGCTTTAGAAGAGAACCCCAGACCCCCCTCAAAAAAAAAAAAAAACTGCTCTGTAATGACAGAGCCCACAACCTTACCAGTCATATATTCTGCTGGGAACTATATGTGTGGATAAAGTTAATCTCAATTACCACTGTTAGTAATTGGGCCTCTAAATATCTGGGGAAATAACCTGAAGAAAGTTGTACAGTACCTTACCCTTGCCCTTTTGGTGATTGTCATATCTTCATTGTAAGGTCATATTTTAATTTTAGTAATTTCTTTAATATCCAAATAAACCAATGTACCATATTCTTGTTATCTTGGCAAGTATGTAGTATGTGAAAACAGTTAAAAAGGAAAAAAAATGCTAAATACTACTCAAGAGCATAGTTTTTGGACAACTGTGATAACATAATTATAAAACAAAGCTTGCAATAAATTAGACAAAAGGAAAAAGATGTGCACTATAAATATATTTTAACTATTAACCAATCACTGACTCACATACACATAACGTATCAACCTGCACTCATTATATTTCTAATCTGGAACTCTATACTCTTTGTCCATCTGCACTGGGCAGAAATGGACATTCCCAACCCTTGCACCCCACCCTCAGCCCCATTAGTTATACTGTGTGGGTGCTGTAAATATGCTTACTGCACATGTGCTGTGCACGACAATGCCAGGCAATCCCCATCATGTGACGTCACATGAAATATCTCTATTGCATAAAATGTAGAACATACTCTGTATTCCAGCTTCAGACTCAACTATCAACTGTAGACTAAATCACATAAACACAGATTGCAGGTTACCTTCACAGTCTGTGACTCAATCAGACTATATAATAAATCACAGGAGACCTACTTAACTGCTGACTACTTGAGTGCACTTCTCATAATCTTTTGCTATCTGCTAATTCTCATTATCTTTTGATATTATTGACATCTGATGCCAAGGAAATCCACTACTATTATAAAAGCAACAGTCCTACAGAAATGTACTTTTAATTTTAACAATAGAAAAGCACTTCTGATAAAAAAGTAACACATTACTACACCATGACACAAGCCAGAACAAGGAAACATTTGGTAGTTTTATTTATTTTACTTGAATTAAGTTGTTAGTTTTATTTTATTTTGGGGGGATTGAAAACAAATACTTTAACACATTTAACTCAAAAAAAGAAAAAAATGAAAAAAAGAAAAAGGCAGTATAGTTTACCAATGTGACTGCAATAACAATAAAACAATGTACTGGGCATATGAAGAGTACCCTGACCTTTCAATAAGCCTCATCTTCGTTAATCAACTTTCAGACAATTTGAAGGTTTACGAAATTTTTAAGAAATCTGAAGATCTGAAGGTTCACAACAGTTGCAAAAAATTACATACATTATAACTAAAATAGCTTGCAACATCCAGAAAAGTTTTCCATCAAACTTTATATTTTTTAAAATACATCTTTTAAATAAATACTATTTACTAAAAATTGCAAAAATTGATCAAAGCCCCATGCAATTTCTTCACCTACTAATTATTTAAGCAAAAACAAACAAAAAACAAAAAATAAATGAGAGTATGGCAATATTGCTTGGAATGGACATTTTAAATTAAAAACAAATCAATCATTTTTATGGATAGTATTAAATTTAAAACAAATTGATAATTTTTATTTCATTTGTTCAACACAAAGAGAGCTCCACATTGTCAATTGGCATGGGCAAGAAATCTATGAAATAATTTTGATGTGGATGCTTTTCACCTCCAATTGTGCTGCCCAGATTCTGCCTCATTCAAGATTATTTCCATGAATGGGTAGATATTTGCGATAAAATTACATTACAATGCATTACATTGTGTCAATTCAAATTTGTAGTTATGTACTACTATGGGCTGGTATCAATTATGCCAAAACTCATTCACTCCAACATAGCAGCAGTACAAACGCCCACTGCTATGGGGTGATATCACGTGCAAAACCTCTCTACTACTAACAGCATGATCCAATGTATGTTTATAAACAGGCCCTTAGAACAAGACTACATGAGCAGACAAACTCACTCTATAGTGAAAGCAAAAAGAAGTGAAGCCTGATTGATTAAATAATTGTTTTAATCTAAAACCTCTTTCACACACTCCATATAACAGACTATCCATTACTTTCTGCAAACAGTATACCCTGTCTAAGCCTAAGTAGACCTATGCCATAGTAAGCCAAATAGCTTTACAGTACACATACTGTAAACCATTTTTATTGTTTGGTTGGACACACATAATACACTGCAAATTACTCAATGATCTACTGGGGCATACAAGACAAACAATGCTTGACTTTCTGCTACATGAGCACCTTGCCCCTTGTGTATCAATTTGGGGACTAGGCAAGGTACTAGGGTGGGGTCTAGAAGAGGGGTTAAGACAAGGGGAACAAGGTGAAAGGCAGTGAAGTTGAAAGATCTATCAGAGTGGAGGTAAAAGGATGCAGGATCGGTGGGGAAAAGACAGTACTATTCACCATGAACAATTTTTCATATATGTGAAATAACCAATGTTAACAGTCACCATCCACACTAGGAGTACTCATTGCCTATTCTTTTCTACAAAATGTCTTCTCTCACTGTCTGTACAACTGAGAACTCATCCACAAATTGTCTATATAAGTCTAAACCAACGACTACAACATGGGCAAACCATGCTAATCATGCATTCAAAAATACAACCCACCCTCTTCCCCCCTTTTCTTTTAAACAATCTGCATGCAATGGCAAAATATTAATCTCACTTTATGTGACTAGACAACAGACAGAATAGATTTTCTGAAATTAAAAGCAAAGCAGTTTTTGTGACATGATATGAAGTAATGATACCAGTCCTCTTAAGCAGTTCATCTTTTCTTAACACCAACCAACCAACAACCCCACCCCCTCCCAATCTCCAAGGAACATTGCCCATGAATTCATCATAGATAACTCCCGACTCTAATATTCTTGACCTTAGAGCAACATAATAGCCACATGATTTCCTTTGTAACTTCAAGGTGAACAGAATACAAAGATTCATGTAAATGGTTCTTCTCACAATAATTATAAGCGTTATTGTATTGCAGATTTTGTGCACCAGTTTCCAATCCACACAAAGATCATGTTTTGCTAGGGGAGATACTACCCCCCTCCCCCTTCAGTAACTCTGAGGTCAAGAATATGACTTAAACTATGTGATACATATAAGTATACCTAGACAGTAATTAGAATGATTTAAATAGTTCCAGCAACAATTTTACAAACCTCATATGCTCTTCAACCATACCCCTGGGTCTGAACCAAATATCAAAACATACCATCACTATATTTTCTCATCTCTCACACAAAGCATGAATTGAAGACAAACCTGATAAAATTCACTGAGGAAAGAAAACAGAAAAGTACAATAAACAAAGGGTGCCTTTTTCACCTTTGGCCAGTACTGTTAGATAGAGACAGGCAAATGACTGTGTGTCTTTAAATGTTTTCTGCACTCTACAAAGTAGATCATTACTATCACCTGCAATAAGCCTACAGGAAGACATTTTACGAAGAGTGGCAGGGCTTTACATTCTGAAGTGACAAACAATCATGATATGGACTTTGTCCCAAAAATGGCAATTTTTGGCCCTGAAAACAATGTTTTGTTCATGGGGGCTGCCAACCCCCTGACCTCCTGACCTTATACACCTATGTCACAAGTAGAGTTAGGCAGCATACTAGTATTCACTTAAGTATCGGTACTCATTAAACAATGAATACAAATACCGAAGGCATGTAAGTGCATTACTTTTACTCATACAGGTAACTGGTATTTTTTTTTTTTGATTAATTTTGTGTTTTTTCTTTTTATTACAAGCAAAATGAATGGACCATTATGTTTTCACATGTATGGACAGATGCGTTTTCTATTACAATGTTTCATGACTTTGTATGGCCATGTGCAATGTGACAAAATTGTACACATGGCACTTTTGCAAGATTTGAAAAGAATTGGTTGCATTCTGCTGTGCAATGAATGACAGTTCACTCTGCTGTCCTTTCATGACTGTAAATGTGTTGGAAGGAATCCTCTTTCTAAATGGTCAATGTGTTTCAGAGCAGTGGGGAGTTTCCTTACAATCAAAATTCTGTAGTTCAATGGTAAACTAGAAAGCCAAAAGGCTTAGTGATTCCTTGCCATATGATATATTGTAACAAGATTAAGTCACCCACATGACAAGCATGCGATCCCACACAGTTATCCTACTTGAGATATCATGTTAATAATTCAAAACCTTTTGAAACCTGGTGACCTTAAATTATTCCCCCCCCCCTTAAAACAAAAGCTAAATGGGCATGCTGGTTCCATGCTGAATGAAATGAATCTCAGCCATGAGCACACCACACAAAAATTTTTAGCCAATGTGAAGTTTGCCTGTATCTCCGGTGGTCTTCAAAGTTGTTGGCAGTGAATGTTTACTTCATCTCACAAGTTTCACCAAAGCTGCACAAGACCTGCTCTGT
>WURT03345531.1:0-15400 GCA_009936505.3 Holothuria glaberrima | reverse complement strand
TGCATTTGCGTTATGTTAGCGGGCCAATGTTGGCAACCGTTGGTAACAGTTGGTATTATCATGCCAACTAATTAAGGCAGGGCCAACATTTTGCCAACCATATACAGCCAAAAATTGCAAATTACATGTATTGCCAACATTTGACCAACATTTTTAGGCCAATTGTAGGGCATCATGCATTTAACCAACATAAAACCAACTTCATGTAGCCAACTGTTGGATGCTTTTGAACAACTGCCATGAATCCATGGTAATTAATGTGTTCAACCAACATTGAGCCAGCTATATGTAGCCAACCATCGGGCATTATGTAATAAACCAACGCTGCACCGGTTTTAAGTTACCAACCGTTGGGCATCATATAGGCCTACTGAACCAGCACTTTAAACTATTGAAATTTCTATAAGCCGTTACCAGCAATGCCGTAATAAACATTATAAAAGACTTTACGTATATATAGACCTGTCAAAACAGTCAATCGAAGTTCAAAATTCATCAACTGGCACTTATCTAGGATATCATGTTAAATATGAAAGAGCAACATCGTATGTGGATTGAAAAGTTAAATTAAAAGTCATCCCTCAACTGATGTGCTTAATCTGAAGGACACTTAAAAGTCGGCCTTCAACCTATGGCTGGCCCAACCCGAACACTGGATTCCGGTGATGGGTTGCTAAACGCTAACATTGGTTTCGGTTGGAAAATAGTAAGTGGGCCAACACTGGGCCAACAATGGACCACCAGAAAATTAATAAGCTGGTCATTTTGGTATCAAGTCAACCTCATAATTCATATAATTTTAGCTATTTCTAATTTTTTACATTCACAGTGAATATTGTGTTACACTGTGGGAATTTTTGCTAAGACAATTTGAGAAAAATAGTTAAAATGCTATGAAATTCTATTGGAACACAAGGTTTATATACCTTTCATCTGATTAGAGCGTACCGAATTTTTTCAAAGGAGATGTGAGTTTATTAATTAATGGAGGTCTAAATGAAATAATTTGTGGCTGGAAATGGTGAATTCTCGTAGGAAATCATGTTTTCAGTTGTATAACACAACATAGAGAAGGAGAATTGAAGTATCATGAAAAATTGTATTATTAATCGTTAATAATAACAAACAAGTATCACTGAATATATACTTCCAAAACCAAAATATTCCACCATATATGACTTTACAATTAAAATTCTACTACTTTTGAACGTTTGCTCTGTTTAAAACAGTTAATTTGATCTCCCGAGGTCAAGCTCAGCCAGTCTAGCACGGGATTGCGTATGACAGACGGTGAAGTTCGTCATGTTCAGTTGAAGTCTCTCGGAGACGTAGCTCCTTAAGGGAACAGAACTGCTTCGAGAGTATTGTTTTAGTTTCGCCCCTCAGCTCGTCGCCAAAGAGTCGAGGGGACTTTCGTAAAACGTTTGGTTTCGCCCCTTGGCTCGTTCCTCGGCATTTTGGATAAGATCATGTGTAGTATCAATTCTTTTAAGCCAGTCAAGAACGGGACCACGCATGACAGACCCATAATTTAGAGGTCTGAGGGTCGAGAGGTTAGTCAGTTAAAGTTGTCCTTTCGGGGACGTATGGTGTCCTTCAGGGACGCAGCTCCTTAGGGGAGCAGAACTTCTTCGGGAGGACTGGGGAGGAAACTCCTACCGGGAAATTTGACCCATGGGGGCTCCGAAGAACGTGATTAAAGCAACCAAAATGGCAATTAGCATACAATGGCAGCCAGTGGCTCCGCCAGAGGTTGGTGATTTGGGGAGGGGCACTATAGAAGATGATGCTTTACGCCCACCGCAGATACACCCAGAAAGATGGAATAAATTGTGTATATTCGCATGGGGGTAGTTTGTACCCAGAGCGAATCCTTCCTTTGTAACATTGTGTATAGGTGATGTCTTCGGCAGGGGGTCCCTCCCCTTTGAGAAATTTTTGTTTATTTAAGATGGCTTAGACGCAAAATGGTGCTATCTTTGACAAATTTTCGAACTGATCGAAACACTTTCATATCTAAGGAAATCCTTACTTTTGAGTGGCTTTAAAGGAAAGGTGTGTTGTCTAAGTGGAGGAGTAACCATTTTCCCCTTGAAACATTCTTGTTAAAGTAAGATAATGCAAAATGGAGGTATCTTTGTCAAATATGCTACTCATGGTGATACCTTGCTCAAAGATTCCCTACTGATGTGGAGTCCCTGTGAAGGTCGAAGATGTACTTTTGTCGTAAAAGTCCAGTGGTGAGAAAATTGTATTATTGCTCCAATCATGGCCATAAGATATGGAGTCTGTATATTGTGACGAATGCACGCGAAGCTCGTCTGAATTTTGCTTTTTAAGGGTTTTTCCATTACAAAGGTTGTGGGCAGAAATTGCACTGAGACACATAAAATCCCTAACAAAATACATCGGCAAATTAGAGGACGAGTACAGGGCCGTAGCGAGCTGGGGCGTGGGGGTGTCACCCCCCCCCCCCAATATTTAGTCGCCGTCGGCAAATTTTCGGTCTGTCGGCAAAAAGGGAGAGGGGAAGGAAAAGAGAAGAGGAGGAAAAGAAGAGTGAAAAGAAAGACGGAGAATGAAAAGAAAAAAAAGAGAAAGAAAAAAGAAAAGAGAGAAAAAGAGAGAATGGGAACGCGCGCTGTGTCTGTTATCGGCTATTTCGATTTTCGGCTCTCCATCTAATGGGCCCATTCAAGTAGGAGGCCCATCGGCAAATTCATTATGTATGTGACGGCCATCGGTGTAATTGGGCGAGTGACCAAGTCCGTCGGCAACTCGGGGTAAGAAAGGGAAGTTAAGGCTTCCGTATAGGCGCTCTATAACGAGTCATATGACCAGTGTTTTAACCAGTCCTATTCTGTGCGACAATGTCGCATTAGCGGCGACAAATGTCGCACAAAAAAATCTGACAAGCAAATTCTACGCGGGTGTGAATTTTGACAGAATCAGCCTCACCAGAATAACTTGGCCAGTTCCTTGCTGCCAGCATATCATATTTATCTGCTTTAATTGCGACAGGACTTGCTAATTCACAAGCTCTTATTTTAACCTCCGAGCCCTACTACCCCACTTTCATCTCGAAGTTCAGAAAGTAGACTGATTTCGTGTATAACGTCCGCGGCGCAATATTTTTATAATTATAGTAAAATATTTATCACCAAGATTTTTTGGTTTCTCACTAGGGCAGAAATACACTCAAATATTGCACCATTTGCGATCTAGGCACCTTACAAATTCCAAAAATTTTCCAAAGGGGAGGGGGACACCCCTCCCCTTAGACCCCTCCCCAGGCCAGAGATCACTGATACCTCTTTTTTATTTAGTTCCTAAAAATACGTAATTTTTTAAACAAATTCTACTTCAAAATGAAGAATATATAACATATGTGGCACCAGATTGCATGTAAGGACACCTAATTTTTCAAAAATTTTCAAAGGGGAGGGGGACACCCACTCCCCTTAGACCCCTTCCCCCAGGCCTGCGATCACACGACATACTGCATGGTCCCCTTGAGAGAAACCTAGGTACGCCACTGAAATGCATCTGGCATTCGAAAGCATATGCACCTATTTTGAACACTTACCGTATTTATACGCCTGACGAGTGTAGTGTTCAAATGCTGAACGCATAGTAACGCACAGTATTCTACTTCCGAACGTCAGGTTCAACTCCTGAAGTATAGTGGCATGACGGAGTAATAGCCTAACACAACTTATTAGTAATCTTTGCATTTATTAAAAAGTAATGTATCATGAACCAAAATATACCTATCTTGGGACTTAATATTTTACCCAAAAATATGCTAAAACCTCAGAGCTTCCGGGGACTTCGCCCACTGGGCCCCCACCGGGGCGTTGCCCCTGGACCCACCAGGGGTCCTAAGGCGGGCCCCTGGACCCCAACGGCTAAAGCTCGCGCTTCGCGCTCGTATTACGCATCACCAGATCTGTCGGCAAAACATGATCTCTACACCCCCAAAGATTACACCTTCGCTACGCCCCTGGACGAGTATTCTGTCTAGTAATTCGTATAAGCTTATAATTTTCATAAAATATGTCTCGACCTGATGTACACTACTTTGCATTTTTGAAATGCTCTGCTCCACCATTATGACTGATCTGTACGCGAACAACCCGCGTAATTGTTAAGTCCTCACCGATGAATAATGCGAATTAATTTAAGACGGTATTGATAGTTAACACAGCCATGCGGTGAGGCTGCACGAGCGCGGAGCAGGCGAAAATTTTGATACGTCGGTGAAGGATTAGCGAGAACTTTGATAGTTTGAGAGCAACTTGTGATAAACATTGATTTAAATTTATTCATCGTTCATTCGGAAACATACTTCATCCTACTCCCTACAGAAATCTATGTAATAGTTTAAACTCCTTTGTGGCTCGTTTTATAATTTTCGGGAAAATTTTCGGAAATCGATTGGGGGGCATGTGCCCCCATGCCCCCTTGTCGGCGCTACTGATGGCAGCTCCCTGGTCTGATAGTGTCCTAATTTTGATAAGTAAAGAGGTTTTCAAATAACTTAAAATCTACCTTTTGTCTTTATTAAAAGATTATTGGATCACTAAACGTTGCCACCATCCCCAGCTGACATAAATTGTCAAACTCTGATCACTTAATGCTTACATGATCTATGATGTTTCATGCTGGCATCAGATCCTTCAGCAATAGGAACGGCTCAGTTACTTAAACCAATAAAAGACGTGAATAATCACTTGAGTTCACCTTCCTGTTCTCAGTTAAATTGGGAATGATGTCTTCAACTGAGAAATCCTTAATAAGATCTTTATTGATACTCATTAGCATAAATGCTCCCAGATTTTCTTCAGAGAGATTGCATCGAAGTATTGTCTTTATGATTTTCAGTTAGCTAAAATATCTTTTTACAACTCACCTGAGAGAATGAGAGGGTTAAAAAAGGGCGTAGGGAGCGGGGGTGGGGGAACCAGCGAAATTTGTGGGGCGGAAGTATGCTTCAGCCCCCCACTTTCCAAGCACGAAAACCCCTTATTTGCCTCTTCTGCAAGAAAATGTCAAAAACTTGCAGTAATTTACCTTAACATTTGTCCAAAATGATGCACCAGATTGCATCTAAGGACCCTCAAATATCCATAAATTTTCCAAAGGGCTAAGGAATGTCAAAAATGTGCAGTAGTTTACCATATAATTTTTCCAAAATGATGCACCAAATGCCATCTAAGGACCAACAAATATCCAAAAATTTTCCAAAGGGCTGAGAAAAATAACTTTGCAGTAATTTACCTTCAAAATTTATCCAAAATGATGCACCCGATTGCATCTAAGGACCCTCAAATATCCAAAAATTTTCCAAAGGGCTAAGGAATGTCAAAAATGTAAAGTAATTTACCTTAAAATTTATCCAAAATGATCCACCAAATGTCATCTAAGAACCCACAAATATCAAAAAATTTTCCAAAGGGGAAGGGGAAACAGACCCCCATCTCAGGACGGCGATCAGAAACAAGTTTCAACCCCCCCCCCCGTAAGGGTATGTATTTTGGTCCCAAATCTCCCTTTTTGAGGTGGCTTCCACATTCCATTCGTCCTGGGGGCCAACAAAGGGGCCCCAAAACTATAGGTCACCAAGGTTATTAGTTAATACACCCCCAAAATCGCTGTATAGACTTATGGTATACGATGAGAGGGGCCTCCAAAGGGGTGGGGCCCCGGGAAATTTCCCGGTATCCCTGTAGGCCAGTCCGCCCCTGCTAACAGTTGGGTAACTTATTTGCCAACTTTGGCCCAATGGTATAACCTTTTGTAGGCAAAATGTTGGCCCAAACTAAAATTGATTTAAGGCCCAACTTTTTTCCAGCGAGCACCCAACCAGTCAGACAACATTAGCCCAATCCTTTGGCAAACAGATTTTTCAATGTTGGCCCAACATTATTGCGCTGTCGGGGGGGGGGGAGCGCAACTACCCAAAGCCCCGACAAAAGCGATGAGTTGACGCGCGCCGAAAAATGTTTGGCCCTTTTTACGAAAAATTGAAAATTTATTTGGCAGTTTTATTGAAATTATTTTTAAAAATTGTATTTTTTATGGAAGGGGATTTTTTCACTCCCCCCCCCCCAAATACACACACTTTCAAAAAACTCCCTACGCTTATAAGTATGTCACTGCATTTAGAATTTTTAACTTGATGGCCAGCATTACTTTTCCAAAGTCCCCTCAACTCTCTGGCGAAGAGCAACATGGAGAAACCAAACGTTACTCGCGAAGGAATTTTGCTCCCTAAGGGAGCTACGTCCTCGAAAGGACACAAACTTTACTGACCAACCTCTCGACCCTCAGACTTCTACATCAAGGGTCTTTTAAGCGTGGACAGCATTCTGATGTTTACAGGATTGAAACAAGGTAGTGCAATACAACTTATTTATATGATTCTTACACGTCTCCTCTGCTTACTGCCCTCTATTCGTCTGATTTCCCATCCCTTTGTTATTGGTTACCGTACTCATTTACGACGGGTCACTTTTGGCCAATCAGGACCTCAACTGTCGCTATACTATATTAGTAATTTACCTAGCTGCAGAGGCTCACACACATGTGCTGTAGACTTTGAAAGATAAACATCAGATAGCAAAGTTATATCGTGTTCAATTTCAAGGGGCATGTAGCTCCAAATCAATTTGAGGCTGGCCAGTATAATTTATTCAATCATCGGTATGCATTTAATATGAGGAATAGCTAATCGAATGAACTAGGGACAAGTACACAATACTTTTCTTTATATTTCCGTCTTGATCCGCGGCCGAGCTATACAACCCAACCCTTCTCTGTAACATAACAGAACATAACATATGACATGACTTAACATAATACAACATAACATAACAGGTTAAAGGGCAAAGGAGGTCTTAAAGTCCACAAAATGCCCTGTGGACTCAAGTCAGAATAAAAAAGACAGAACTGACCCAAACCAAGCCAAAACACAATCAAATTTTTCCACTCTCAGTAAAAAAACTTATCAATGTTAACTTTATATAAGAGTGGACACTAGCACTAGAGTTAACAACCCACTCAGGCAGCTAACGATCAGCCCAACGGCACAGGTTGACACCCGCAATAACAATTCCCTCATATTTAAGCCACCTAAACGTGAAGGACATTGCAATGTTGGCATCCATAGGAAATGACCTATCAAAACTTCAGTGAAAACCAATCCTCATTTGAAGAATAGATTAAAGTTACAGTTTCGCTATACTAGCTCACATTTCAGAGGAAAGTTCATTGGCTATATACATCACCACAGAATGTGAAACTGATATCAGAGTAAATGAGTAATAACGAGCAGTGTCCCATATTGTTATTCCAGTGGTTGTTTCTTTTTGCATATAGTATGTATTAAAAAAAACTTCCTTTTGCTCCAACAGTATGACAGGTTCATTAGACGAAGATGGCACAGTAAGGGATAAACTATCCTACTGATAAGCAATACTCGGGGACGAGGAAGCAGCATATATGTGCTCATATCTTTTCTAGCTTTTGTTTAGGATTTCTCGACTCGGACTTGTTGCTTTCTTTTCGTGGACATTATTTGATTTGGGCGGGCAAGCCACAGTTGTAAGTAGCATATTATTTTCATGCATTTAATGTCGCCTTTAGTCAATTATACTGAGGTTTGTCTATAACAGTAGAATGAACAGTATCTTATAATCATGACATTGGTTGCAACAAGCCTAGCAAGTGAGAATGTCTCTAGTGACAGGCTTACTATGGAAACCTTTAGCCTAACGAAACGTTGTAAAGAGAAATTGTTATGAATGTGGGAGAAACTGATGGAGACGGAATTCTGGGCGCAATGTAGTGAATTTAGTGAAATAAATTGTGCAACACGCAACACGGTATTTACAATCGGTCCAACAGTATACCTCCCGTTACGCGTTGCATTGTCACTGACTTACCACGTATATGGTTAGTTATAGTTCATCAACATAACAGTTAAACAATGAAGAGAGAAATCGTTTCGATAGATGTCACTTATCATTCAACGCAAATACGAAACTAAAAAAGAAAAGAGACTACAAATTTACTATATGTAGCACTTTGGCATCAGGCACGTAGGCTGACAAGGTACTGAAAGTGGGAGGGGGCGAAACGGCGGGGACAACTCGATATTCATAAGGTTCTTCAGTCATAACGGTCACTGTTCATAGGGTTCTTTAGTCATAAGGTTCAATATTCATAACGTTAGTTATTCATAATATGAAAAAAGGTTCGTTTGTCACAAGGTTCGTTATTCATAATGGGGAAAAAGGTTCGTTATTCATAATAGGAAAAAAGTGTCGTTATTCATAGTGGTAAAAAGGGTTCATTATTCATTACAGGACAAAAGGTTCGTTCGTTATTTATAATAAGAAAAAGGGATCGTTATTCATAATAGAGGAAAAGGGTGATGAGAAAAAGGGAGCCTTCTTTTAGATTATGAATAACGAAAAATTTTTTCGATTATGAATAGCGATCCTCATTTTCGATTATGAATAACGTACCTTTTTTCTTATGAATAACGAACCTTATGGATAATGAACCTTCTTAATCATTTATGTTTATGAACAACGAACCTAACGAACAATGAACCTTATTTTTGTCGCAAAGCACGTTATGAATAACGACCCTTATGAATATCGGGTAGACCCCGAGACGGCTTCCAGTGGCGAAATATTTTCCGGGGGTTGATACGCGTTAAACTGTTTGAAGGCAATGGCCACTTGAAATTTTCTGAGGGTAGAATTTTTATCTTCGGCCCCTGGACCGCCTTGGCTACGGGGTTGCTTAGAATGCCCATAACTGAACGCAGAAATAGTTAACTGAAACTTACGAAAGGTCGAATAAGTGGGCCGTCACCAAGTCCGTAACCAAGGATGGGGGAGGGGTAGGGGCCTCTAGAAAACTTTTGACCCCCCCCCCCAAAAAAAAATTACAAGTTACCAACGCCTTAATATATTTTTATACATCTTGCCCCCTGGAAAATATTTGTTCCCCTCTCGAAGGAAACCAGTCCCCCCCCCCTTTACCTTGTCTAGCTATAGGGTATGGCTGTGACTTTATTTACGTGCTTGACAAGGTTGCAAAAGAATGCGTGTGTTGCCGTATACAGTTTTGTCAAATTTAATACCATCGCGCCCAGATGTAAATTACGTACAAATGGGCTGTTGGCTTTTCATGATGCGACTAAAAACAGGTGAGTTCTCCTGAGAGACTCCCTTTAAATTGATCCAGACATCCACTCAATGAATAGTGTAGTAGTTCACTGTGTAGCACTTCATGTGCACGAATACGACCGTACACCGTTAAAAAATTACAGTTATTCACGGTTATACTGGCAGCTGGGATTTCCGTGCCCGACCCGTTATTTTAAAGGTGTTCGTAAATCTTATTGTATAACTGTACCTATGTAGCCACTTTTATTCCTGAACACTGTAAAGGCCTTCCCGTGTATTATTCGCGAATAAGAATGGTTACATACGTACAGCTACTATACTGCTATAAGATCTAGGCAAACTGTAAAATAACGTTGGTCACCGGAATCCTAGCTCCCAGTATTTTCATTGTAAAATAACACCTTCTTTTAACAGTGTACTGAGCAGTGACATGTTTTGGGATAGGAATGGCTGTGCTGATTTTTTTAACGAATTGTCTTAAAACATTGAATTAATTGTGATACCTGTTAACAAGGGCAAACTCTACAAGAACTTAACATAATCAATAATCTTAATTTGCTTGCCTTATATTTGGGGTCAATACTACGAACTTTTGAAAGATTTGGGAGTGCATCCCCCTTTCCCTCACACACCCACCCACCGTGCACTAGTTTGTTACTCTATAAGGAGCGTTCGAGGTTGGATTTTATGTTCATACTGCTTAGTAAGCCACATAGGAAGGCTGAAAACCACAGTGGCGTCGCCAGATTTTGGTGATTGGGGCACCACAGAAGATAAGTTTGCAAACCTCCCCCCCCCCCAGTTCTAGAACGTCAATGCAAAGTGCGTATATGCGTATCTACGATATTTTGCACATGGGTGGACCATTCCATTGCCACCTTGTGTGAAAGTACCATCCTGGGGAGGGGTCTAAGTAGAGGGGGTTTACCCTTCTCTTTAGGACCTTTTTAAGGTGACTGAGATGCAAAATGGTGTTATCTATAATATTTCCTGCTGATCATATGTTGTAAAATCCTAACACTTTAGTAATTATTCTTCCTTTTGTTGGGCGTCTAACTGGAAGGGATGAGATTCCTCCCCTTGGCTTTTTGTTTATGTTGAGTGGCATAGATGAAAAGTGTTGTTATCTTTGGCAAAGTTTGGAACTAGTTACATGATAGGGAATAACCATTATTTAGTGATATTTTGGCTGTGGCATGACAACCCTCAACGGCTGGTTCTGTATGATCCCGGAAGCTCTGGTAATTACAAAACGAAGAACCAAAGGATAGTGGACTAGTAAGAAGCATAAATGTAATAATTTACAAATAATGGGTGGGCACGAAGAGCGCCGTAAAATGCTTTGATAAATGTCTAACAACAATACATACATCCAATGAATACTCCACATCTTGCTACAAAAGTTGACAAATGTTACCTTAGGCTACTCATGATGTTAGATTGTTCCAAAACACCCTCCTAATGCCCGGTTCGTACCGACGTTGGAAATATACCTCTAATCTTTGGAATTTGGCCATAATAATATCCTGTGGTGTTATTGCCCTAATAATGGTCATAAGATAGAGAGTGCGAACCACGACGAATGCAATGGAGTCATTCAAATTTATTTCTATGGCAATAAAGTTCCATGCAGACTCTGCCCGTGACATTATACATCCCTCCCAAACAAACAAAAAATTGTCTGCCAATGAGAATGCGATTATGCTGCCTTGTAATTCGTTAAAGATTTCAGTTTTCATAAAACATGTTTTCCTGAAAGGTCAGAGGGGCGCAAAGAAATCACTTGATTCCCATTCTTACAATCTTCAAATCCTTTGTAATAACTAATGCTGTCTGTGCAAACGAACAAAAGATTTAATTGTAGAACCCCCGTCGATGAATAATGCGAATACATTCGAGACCGCATTGATAATAAGCATAACAATGTAGTTAAAAGGGCACGGCGCGCCCGAAAAGTTCGATAAATTGAGAAGGATTTGAAAATTTTTGAAAGTTCGAAAACGATTTGTGAAAGCTAATGATAAAAATTATAAAACAAACTTTTCAAGCGAAAGGCTACTGATTAGTTCCAGTTCCCCTTGATTTCATCTACTCCCTTCACCATGATTCCATACGTATAAGTCTCTTTTTTTTTCAAAAGACATACCGTACTACGATATTATATGTTGATGACATGAATGAGTACAAAAGGTTGCCCCAATTTTATGACCACAACAGGACTATTCCCCAATAGACAAAATTACTACGTGAATTTAGTCTGGTAGTTAATAATTTCGTGCGGACGTTATCTCTTGAATTAGTGATATGCGCTTTACATCGCAGTCACAATGATCAGATAATTCGATTAATAGATAAATTAATATGCAGTTGGTCTTCCCAAATATATGACCAATTTTAGGTTTTATGAAACAAAACATTAAACGAATTGTCTATGCCTTACTTTATTTTGCTGATATGATAACCAATGCTTTTGAAAAAAATACATTTTGTTTCTGGTACATTTGTAGACTTGCCTAAGGCGTTTGATACCCTTCATCATAATATCTTATTCAGTAAACTTGATCACTATGGAGTAAGAGGCAACGTTTTGTAGTGGTTAAAAAGCTATCTTTCTAGCCGTCGACAATTTGTTTCAATCAGCAATGTGAATTCTCAATACTGTGATATAGTTACGGTGTGTCTCAAGGGTATATCCTGGGCCCATTACTTTTCATTATTTATGTTAAGGACCTTCATATGGCTACTGATGAACAGAATTGTATTAGTTATGCTGATGATACCAATATTTATACTCGAATCGAATCACTTATTTGATGTTGTTCAGGAAGAATTTATGAAGGTATACAGGTGGTTTTGCGTCAACAGGCTTTCCCTTAATGTGAAGAAGACTACCTCTGTATTGTTCAGCCCAGAAAATAAGCCTATAGGTCTATGAACCTCTGCAATTCACAAATTCTACTCTCAAATGTTGCCAAGTTTCTGGGGGTTTTAATTGATAAGCACGTCACTTGGAAATATCACATACATTCAGTGACTAAGAAAGTATCTAAGAATATTGGAATTATCGGTCGTCTCCGTTCGACCTTACCCAGAAAAGTTCTTGTCTCTCTTTATAATACTCTCGTCCTTCCCTTTTTATCCTATTGTAATATCGTATGAGGTTCCATTTATCCGTCTTAATTACTGCCACTATTTATCCTACAAAAGAGAGCTGTTCATATATTTTCAATACTCATTACTTGCAGCATACTCTTCCTCTCTTTAGAAAGTTAAATTTTTTGTCTATTTACTATATTAATCGCTATCAATGTGGTATTTTTACGTACAATTTATAAATAACAAGTTTCCAGTCATATTCAGTGATTACTTTCGGATGTGTCACGAAGATCCGCACACCTTTTTACTACACCTCTTTATAGACTTCGTTCCTTCCTCCCATTGTGTCCGCTATGTCGCCCCTCATGTTTGGAATTCCCTTCCTCACAATATAATCAATTGCCGGTATTCTTCCTCCTTCAACTTTAAAAGTAAATTAAAACGTTTTCTCTTGTCAAGTCTCCCTTTATAATGTCTCTACGTCAAGAAGGTCTATTTTCTTGTTGATGGTCGTGTTTAGTGTCTTTCATTTTTTCTTTTGTTATTGTTATTGTTTTCTGTAATCTATTAAATTGCGTTTGCAATGTTCAAGGGGTTATCCAAGATTGCTTTGTTAAGCTTCTTTTGGATAGTCCTCTTGGCAGAGAATGAGGACCAGTTGCAACTGAGAATCGTGGATGAGATCAAAGAAAGGATTGAGAGACTGGGTTTGAAGATGAGAACACGAAGAAGACAAAAGTCATACAAGTTAATCGGTTAAGTAAGGGGAAAGAGCTGAATATCAGAGTGAACGGAGAGCTACTTGAACAGGGGAAGAGTTTCAAATATCTTAGAGAAATGATAACCGATGATGGACGCTGTGATAAGGAGATCAGGTCACGCCTAGAAATTGTAAGAGGGTCCTTCATAAAGCTTAAAGATGTGCTGACCAGTAAGACGACAAAACTCTCAACGAGGAAAAGAATGGTGAGATGCTATGTCCTTTCAACCCTACTGTATGCTTTGGAAACATGGATACTCTCTAAAGAAGCAGAAAATAAGATTGATGCCTTTGAGATGTGACTGTATAGAAAGATGTTGAAAGTGTCTTACAAAGACAGGATGAGCAATGAGTAGGTAGTGAATAGGGTAAATGAGAAGAGGAAGCTACTATCTGACTATCAGAACTGAAAAACAGAAAGCTGCAGTATATGGGCCACATCTTGAGATCCAGTAGGCTTCAGAAACAACTCCTAGAAGGGAAGGTGGGAAGCAGGAGAATAAGGGGTAGACCGAGGAAAATGTGGTGCGCAGACATCTGGAAGAAGACAGGGAAGAGCCTACCCGAACTGGCACGAACTTTGTGGAGGATAGAATCAAGTGGCGTACCATGGCATCCAGAGCCTCGAAGGGACAAGGAACCATATAAGATAAGATATGTCTATTGGAAATGGATTATAGCACATGACCGAAATAAATGTTGCTGAAACTGACACTGGAAGTAAAGTCCAGAATATTTCATCATAGCCATGCTACATTGTGTAGTCTTTCCAAATATATGACCTAGGCTTTCGATTTAATGATACAAAACATTCAACAAATTTTCTTTGCGGAGAGGAAGTATAGTCCAGAAATGTTTCTTCATAGCCATGCTGATAAAATTTCGCCGAAGCAGCATGGTGAATAAACAGTTACATTATCTCAAGGTACTGCTTTTGTTTAACGTGATATTGTTTGGAAAGTACCGAACTGCTGTTACAAGGAACTGCTGACTGTTTTCAAAACTAGTTGGAAATTTTAACACAGTCGCATGAAAGACTTACTCCGTCGAAAAACAAATATAACTCTGAGTTGTAGGCTAGTAAGTTGTTATCCAACGTAATGAATGCTTGCCGAAATATAACTGGACACTATATGACACCGACATAGCTATTATAGGAGTTATGAATTCTGCGTTATTTGAAAATTTGAAACTCTGAATAAATAGTTCGGGAGATTCCCCCATTTGAGAGAATCTACTTTTCTCCCAAATCGGAATAATAATTGATCACGGGTGCCACCCTTTTGTCTATTTTACCATCAATTCAAGCGTTCTTTGTGTAGCCTACATTGTCAGTTGGGAATGGAATTTGGAACCCCCTCGCAAAAATTGTCGGTCTAATATAATGGAATAAAATGTTTATTGTACATGTATCTTTTCGGTAGCTTTGTTGTTAGCTACCGAAAAGCCAAGTCCTTTAATCAGTGGTTCACATCGCCGTTTTTTTTTTTTTTTTTTTTTTTTTTTTTTTTTGAAAACGCAAATTTTTGAGTGGTATTCATTCTTGCTATAGCAAGAACAAAAAACACTCAAAAACTATGCTAAAGACAAGGATACCATGGTATGCAATGTGTTTTATAAGTTTTCCCCATTCAGTAGAATTTTGTTTTATCCCAAACGACCGAGAGAATCTCCCGGACTGGTAAAAAGATAATAATGAGCTGAAAAACAGTACATATCTTACTGTGAGAACCTTATTTCTTGAAAAATAAAGCTGCTTGAATATCTAATTCCTTCCAGACAGTTCTTCCGCTCCAGGGACACTTTTAAATTTCCTAGAGGGTGAGCATTTGTTATGGCAGAGAATTATCGGGTTGGAATTGGCCTTGGAAATTATCTGGGGAAAGTTATCATTGGAAGTTGTCCGGACGGGGATCGTCCAGTCAGAAATTGTCCAAGAATTCGAAGTTGTCCGAAAACCACCCCACATGATACCCCTTTTACACACTCACTCCGAGGTAGTACTTCAATGCTCACCCTAGATGGATGACTCGGGCAAGTGCGCAAAGTACCGACGGAGCAAGGCAAGTTTCAAGGGGGGGAGGGACATTTTCAATGGAGTAGGATACGCTAAATGGGGTAGAGGCAATTATAGTTTCTAATTTTCTAAAGGGGTGAAATCTTTGTAGAGAGTACTTACAATGATTACTTATGCTGATGACACAAACCTTTTTTACTCTGATTATAATCCCGTTAATATTATTTCTACGGTTGTGCAAGAGTTAAAAAAATATTTGTAAATGGTTTCAAGTTAATAAGCTTTTCCTTAATGTAAAAAAGACCTGCTCGGTGATGTTTTCTT
>WURT03345420.1:0-18699 GCA_009936505.3 Holothuria glaberrima | reverse complement strand
TAAATCATATAACAAGTGTGAAAAGTGTCCATCATTTCTATCTCAAGTTACATATCATGTTTACAAGCAATTTACAATAGGGTTCAATCTTCTGACTATAACACATTCACATACCACCTTTGAAAAGTATCCATGCTTCCTACTTTGAGATATTTTGTTTTAGGTTTTTGTTTTTAACCTCTGGTGACCTCACATGACCTCTGGCCTTAACCAAAATAACAGGGTTCTTCCTCTCAATATGATAAATCCATACACCAAACATGAAAAGTATCCATCATTCCTACAGTATCTTTGTATATTAAATTTACAAGCTAAGCATCACAGACACATGCCATCGTGATTGCATAGATTCCTTTTACTTTCAGCATGGAATAAAACATGACACCAGTGTTACATATCACCTATTATTTGGTTCACAAAAGGACAACCCATCATTCATGAATGACTGAATGTATGCAAAGATCTGAGTAGAAATTGTACTGTATGGTACATTTCATCATGTTACAGAACTACAATATACTGTACAGCAAGAAAATGTCGCTAGGGAATTGAGTCGAAGACACATCATGAGTCAACAGGCTACTGTAAGTCAGGAAAGTCTTTTTCTTGGTTTCGTTTTTCATTTGAGCCAGTCGTTATTAAACTACAGACCTCTGCTTTTTGCTTATAGATCCATATCTGATCTTGTGCTCAGGGTGAGATTCTGCAGTGCAAAGGAAGATTTATTTTACATGTCTACAGTACATTCAGTCAAATGAGCACAAAACTTTGCCTAATTATATTATCCATCTGTGTTGGAACTGCAAGATAAAATGTGAGGGGGAACTGCCCTTCTCTCCTAAAAATTGTGAAGGGAATCCCTTGTTGGCTTTTGAACCTGTCCAAAGTGAGATAAGAAATTCTGCATTTATCCTGTAAAATTTATGGGTTTTTAGATTAGCAAGTTCATTTAACTTTGAAGATTCTATTTTAAGGTACTGTAGTCCAGTCTTAGCACACCTGACCTAACAGATTTGATGTAGCAGTTTTATTCAGGTCCTCTTCTATACCTTCTGCAGTTACCATGAAAAATTGATATGCCAGGGCAGGCCATAAGCCAAGGGGGGCAAAGCCCCCCAAAAGATTTGTTTGCCCCCTAGAAAGTTTCAAGTTGCCATTGACTTAATGCATTTTTACACATTTGGCCCGCTGAAAAAGATTTTCACCACCCCCCCAAAGCCATTTTGCCCCCCTTCAGTACCTTGTCCCTACAGGCCTGTACCAGGCACACCCAAATTCCCCCCATGGTACATAATGTTAGTACAGTGAAACAAGATAAACGTCAAACCTGTCAGTTGAAAATATCTCATTAGTGAGAAAGGGAAACTATTAATTCAAAGCTCACAGATTGTGTCACACCTTAAAGAATTGTTAAAAACAAAAATCACATTTAAAGTTGTGCAAAGATCAACCCAAAGATACAGATCAAAGTAGTAGTATATATATTTAACTTACTTTGCAACATTGTCCATTCTGATGTCCCTGAGGATATGGTTCTTACGACAGTTGGACGGCTTCTTTTGGGTTCTGTCGGAGTGGCTGGGGACTTAACTGTCTTGGCTGTAGGTGGTCTTGGCTTTGTGGTTTCTTTTATCTGATGTTGACAACAGACAGAATTTTAAGAAAATGTTTGGGGTATACACCTTAACCATACAGATAGGGCCACCGATTTTCCGTGAAAAAAAGAGTCAGTTTCCGTTTCAGCAATTCCAATTTCCGTGAAAATCCGTGCAAGCCATTTGTGAAATCTGTGACTTTCTGTTTTGCATTGAGTTATGTGTAAGGACAGTGAAGCCTAACCATGCAATAAAATCCAATCCAACCACCAGCCTAAGGTCTGCACACATATTTAGTGGGAATAAAAATCAAAACAACTTTGCTTAATACGATTGTTTGAGTGACAGTCCCTTGTTCATTTATACAGTGAAAGATCTGCACAAAATATTCAAATAATATGCAGGTTGTAATCCAATAATTATTCCACAATTGAAAGTGAAGTCAGTCAAGTCACAATGTTATGATCGCATGATCATTAACAACAGAACAGAATGTGAAACTATGATGTCGATGTCCTGACGCACTCAGTATAGTACAATTCAGTAATGAGTATGGGTTACGTGCGGGCAACAGGATCGTGGGAAAACTTTGCCTAGGCCTACTGTAGCCTGGTAGTACTGTTAATGCACAACTCATACTGAGTTCCGCATCTTTTGTTAGTAAACATTGGAGGGGGTAAATTTTCAACAGTTTTTGATCAGACTGAAGGCGGCCAGAGCCTTCCAGTGTTGTGGCACACAACTTTTTAATCTTTTTTTATTATTTCGCCACCTCGGTTGCAAACTTCAATAGCATTTTGAGTGATTTTCGAACTTTCCGTGATTTTCCGTAAAAATATTAAAATTCTGTGATTCCGTGGCAATTTCCGTGATCGCGGAAAATCGGTGGCCCTATGCATACTACAATAAGCAAGTGCAGTAAATAATTTGGGCAGTTTGCTACAAAAGGACCGTTTCAAAAGTATAATACAAATACTGCAGTCTCTGTTTATTAAATTGATCCTGGTATCATTGATTCTATTTTACCCCACTCACTTAATTTTTTGAACTGTACATTTTACAGGAAATCTGTATTTTGGTGTCTCATCACCTAGTACTGTAAAATACTTTGAGTTTACCCTATTTTCAACAATTTAATTAATTGGCACTATAAATGATTTTACTATGTGTTTGTATGTGCATTTGTGTGTGCTTCTTCCTCTTGACATGATCTGCTCACTGCCAGTATTGGATAATGAATATGAAATCAGACTTGGATATTTGCCTTTTACTGTAATTGTAGAAGACTTTTGTCAAAAATATCATGAGCTAGTCTCCCTTATTCCTAGAATAACATACAGATCTATATTTAGGATGGAAGCAATTTTAAAATCATCATTTATAGTCTCAATTAAAATCAAATCTGATATAATGACAACCTTTCTTCAAATTCACCATAATTTAAATGGATGTTCACCACCATTTCTTCACAAGTTGGATAATTCACCATGACGAAGGTAAAACCAGCTTTCTTTAAAAATTACCCATTGTCACAGCCAGACTCTGCATTAAAGTCCTACAATTGTGTATATCTCCAACTTTCCATTACTGCAAATATTTGATACCCTGCCTGGGATTTTTTATCTTTCCTTGTTACTATGAAAACAGTATAATAAAACAGTGGTTGTTTTCCTCGTTGCCATGGGAATGGAAAGAACCTAAGGTGATAAGATGTATGTATTATTGCTCTTGCATTAATCACTATCCACGCTTTGAGTCACTCAAATTTTCACCAATAGCTATAGAATTGAATACACAATATGTTGTGAAGGCATTTATGTGAGCTACTACACAGTATCACCCGGCAGAGTTTCAAAACTAGGTGTCATATAGTGGGTGCAGCATGCGTAACCAAACAAGCCAAGTTACATATACTAAAGCAATCCAGGCACCACACAGTTTTGGAAAACGTCCAATGTACCCCAGGAAGACAACTCAGCTGCTTCAATTCACAATTTTTTCCCTGGACAATATTTTCAACTGTTTTGGGCTGAGGCGTGAGGGCCATTTTTACTAGAGTTTTTAATATTCTAACAATTATTGTACATTTACAGTACGGTAGTAGACAAGACTGAATTATACACAGCTGTGCTTTCACCTTTAAATTTGGGGCTACTCGAATTTGCCACAGGCCATTTTAGAGCTAGTTATGCCAGATTCGCATATTCAAGCCATGGGATTATGGAAATCTTGCATAAATGTCGTCCTTTCTCTTACTTGTCAAAAAATGTGTTGGGGGGGGGTATTCCCTATTCTGAGAAATGGAGTCTATGAACTAAAAGTCAAATGGTAACTTTTATTATTCATTAGATATCCTGCAGGCCTAAATTTAAAAACAAAATACATTAAAATTCACTCAGACCATACCTCAAATGCAACCTGAAAAAGTATATTTTTGCTTTACGGACCATAAACCTTTAATTATAATCCAATTTTGTAACCCTTCCCTTCAAATTAAACTGTAGATGAGCCACTGTTTACAAGTCTAATATTTTCTATACTACTGTAGTTCTACTAAACATACCTGTTTTTTGGTTTTCTCTTCAAATCTTTGTAGTATTTTGATGAGGTATGGTACAGGTTCTGAGGGTAGTGTGTTAACTAATCGTGACATCAGGTCCTAGAAAGCAAGAGTGAAAAGGACGAACACAGTAAAATTATGGGATAATGCTAAACATGAAATAACATAAATAGAAAAATACTCAATATGTTGTCACAAACTGTACTTCTAAGATTAAATCTATAGAAATAGTACAGTAGTACCATAATGCAAGAACAGCAGTATCAACAAAACATTTAACCACGCATCACAACGTACCCCACATAACAGCAGGCCTCCAACTACTGTACAGGTTCGCCAACAGCAAATGCCATCAACGCCTGTACTACTCGCCATGTTGGGCCTAAAAATCAAGGCAAACAGACACATTACCCGGTACCCGGTCGTTTCGCCCCCTTGCCAGTTCGCCCCCAGCCAGTTTGCCCCCAACCAGTTCACCTTGGTCGTTTCACCCCCTTTCCAGTTCGGCCCAAAGTGGAAGTCATTTCGTCTCCAAGTACCTACCAGTTTGCCCCCTCAATTTTACTAACACTAGTTGTTTTTAACAAATTTCAATTTTCAAATGCAGTTGATATTGTTTTACGATTAAATTTTTGTACGACAGCAGCAACCAAATATAGGCTACCAAATAGCATGAGTCGTGGAAAAGAAATTGATTAGAGGACTCACTTGAACTTAAATAATTTACTGTAGTGTCATAGTGATTTGTTGCTGTTTACATCAAGTAAAGAAAATATGAACCAACAAAAAGAAAATATTATCTCAAAAAAAGAAGAAAAGGATGCCGGTAATAAAAGAGAAGAGGGAAAATGGGACTCTAAAAAAGGAGCTGCTGCACAAAAATAAAGCGAACACAAAATGAAAATAAAATCGTTCTTTCCACACAAAAATATATGTATAGGCCTATGAGTGTTTGCAGCTATAGTGCAAAGGACGCAACATAAAAGATGAAAAGGCACAAAAAAGCCGAAAATTTAGGTACTTTCTGCCAATAAGTTAGGGGCGAACTGGTCAGCACTTAGGGGCAAAATGGCACTGTAGGTCTTTGGGGGCGAAGTGGACATCGCTTGGAAGCGAACTGGTTTTGTAGGCAAACTGGTTGGGGGTGAACTGGCAAGGCGGCGAAACGACCATACACCCATTACCCCCTCTTTTAGACTGTCGTGGGAGCCCTTGTTCTAAAGAAAGATACCTATGACTTATGATATTGTACAGGTACAATGTACTGTAGCATGCTGCAGTAGCTCATATAGCAGATACAGTATTTCTGCGCATTAAATTCTTCCACTAACTGTTCCATTCTTTGATAAACATACAGGGCCTTGTATTGTATGTATGCAAATATTCACAACACTGTACCTGTAAACAATTTGTTGAATATAAGCAATCCTACTGAACACAGAAAAGTACCCTACAGTACCACTAGGCCCCTAGAGATAGCAAACTACTGTACTAATTCGAGGGGAATCCCTGCAGAGGATATTACCCTACTAATTGAACACCCTAGAAAAACTTTTTGGGGGATAGTTTAGACCTTGTTGCTGAAGTGATGTGTACAGTTTGTGATGTGTATGTGGTACAGTATAAAGAAAGAATACATTCTGCAAAAATAAAGAAAACTGGAAGGTATTTCAGGCAATTTTTTGCAATATATCCTTCCACGATGCAAAACATCATTTTGAATGAGTAAAAAAAGCAGGAACCACCACTCTATCATACAGCCCTTTGAGGTCAAGATCTCAACTGTCATGGTACATAATTTTGAAATCTTCATTAATACAGGCCTACTTGTCAGCTTTCATATAAGGGGTAGCTTGTGCCGGTTGAAAACTTGTACAAGGGTCCAGGGGCCACGAAACAAACCAAAATTTGTGTGTAAGTCTGCGGAGGAATAATTAGCAGTGTGCTACCTAGAGAAGCAGAGTACACTCAATGTCATTGCTAGTATTATATGTACACAAGTAACTGTGATAGCATACTTGCCAACTCTACCGATTTGGGCAGTAGAATATTTTAGAGATTTGAACCGGCTACCGATTTTTTACTCTGATCTACCGATTTTTCGCAAACCTGCCATAGAATTTATTGAAAGTATGATTTGAGTTACGCTTTGCTAGTTTAGCGAGTGTATTGTGCATAATTCATTCGAAAACAGCTCAGAAAATGTTGATAAAAATACGATTCATCGATCGAGCTTGAGCTGGGAGATATGGATCAATTGAAACCTGCGCGTACCTACATAATTACGTAGGTGTGTACTGTGTTCTGCAGTATTATGTCAATAGGCCTACGGCACAACCACACATGGATCAAGTTAGTTAGTTACAGTAGATGAGGTTTAACGGCCCAGTTTCCAACCGATTGGTTCAAGTCGAGCCGGCCAAAGACATTATAAGCTTATAGTATCTTTGGCATGGATAGTCTGACTGTACTGTACTCAATTGTTTATATCTCTTGGGATCAGTGCTTGCAGAGGCTTGCGGCCTGACAAAAATCCCATCACCTACACATAGACTTCTTACAAATACCGATATGGAGGCAGTGCAGCAATTATTGCCGCCATTGTACAGTCTTTGTACTAGCTAGCCTACCGCAGATACTGTACCGTATGCGCGCATAAGTCCATATGTAACACAGATCGCATGTACACGCAAAATGGTTCGTAAAATACTGTACATAATAATATGTATCCTCATGCATACAAAATCCCCTATTAAGTACTATACAAACCAAATCACATACAGTATTTTCACATTAAAAAACCAAAAATGCTTCACACCATGGGAGGACACCCCCCTCGCATGCAAGTGCACTCCATTGCTTCGCTCCCTCGCAAAATCTACTGCTTTGCCACTTTAAAACGTTGCAAGTATGTGATAGCATGCATTTGTAAGACAAAATGCTGCACAGACATGGACAAGTGGTTAGAGCATCCGACTTGCAGCTGAATGGTTGGAACCTACTGCCATTGTGCTTGGTGCTCAGCATAAGTAATGGAGTAGGGAAAACAAGCCAGTGAGTCACAACTGGAAAAAAATGCTGTGGCCAGCCCGACTTAAACCAATTGGTTACAAACTGAGCAGTAAAACCTTATCTAACTAACACAGACATAAAAGAAATGTCACACAAAAAAATCTGAAGAGCAATTCTGCTCAAGTGTTTATCTCAAAAAATTCACCCTCATTCACTTTTGCAAAGAATCAGTCAAAGTTACAAATTGAACTTTCTCATTTGCATGTAAAATGTGGGTCGAACATTGCACCATTTGCCATCTAGGCAACCCTCAAATCGGACAAGTTTTCCAAAGGGGAGGGGGTCATCTCCCTTTCACCTCTCCTCCCAAACCATCCATTCAGAATATTGCATCAAAGACTTGAGAATTGATTTGGCTTTTTCACTGGTTGTTTGCCAAAGTTAAGTAGCACCACAGTGTATGCAGTATTGCACTTGAAATATGCACTGTGTAGCATGTCTGCAGTACAGTATGTGCAGACTGTACAATGTGTAGTATACTGTACATGCACAAGTACAGTATTATCCTCTAAACTGTGAGCAGCTGAAGAATGGCTCTGAGGGCAATTGACTGTAAATGATGGTACAACTTAGAAATCTGTGCTAACCCCACAGCTGCAATACCCAAAACAACATCTGAATCACAAATTTTATGAAATATGAATTCATCAGACATTTGCGCAGAATACTATAATCAAATTAATAATTCTCATTTGTTCTAGCGCTCAGAGTCATTGGAAACTTGTTTCAGGGGCAGTGCTCTCTGTGTAAAAACCAAATAATTAAGTATTGTCATTTCAATATTGAAGAAACCTTTAATTTGTTTACAATTTAAATTGCAAATCCACAGTTATGCTGTATGTATTTCACTAAAAATTTTCAAACTGGCCTTCAGCACTATACTAACTTAGTATGATGTAAATAACACAGTTCCAGCAATATCAAAACTGTTTATGTATGCTATATATTACAGTATAAGAGAACACTCAAATCTTTGTGAACCTGTAAAGTCTACTCACACTCAGCTTTTTTTCTGTTTTTTTTTTTCTTTTTTTTTTAATGGCAAATTTGCAAATGCCCTTCCAACTACTTTAAACACCAGTGCTGTTATATCCAGGGACATAAAAGCCTGCAACTTTCAGGTTCTAGCAAGCAAGTCCAACAGGATTTTCCAATTAGAGCTTTACGGTTGCTGCTAACAAACAGATGGTTGTTCCTATGGTAACATGCAAACAAACAATTTGTGATCATAGCAATGAGGACTAGTGGTGAGGGTAGATGGGAAAGAATACACTGTTCGAGGCACACTTATTGAATATTTATTTGCCAATCAAACGGCTATCCAGAAGCTCTTTGCTTGCTCCAAGTAGATCACTCATTATGAAACAGTATGCAAGGATATGAAATATATTAGCTTTCAGAGATATGCTGTTCTGTAAGGAAGAAAGACAGCTGAGTACTGCATACATACACGTAACTGCATGTGTTCAGAGGTCTGCTCACAATATCAAACAGAAATGCAACTGTATACTGTACCCACACAGAAAGTACAGTTCTGTATGAATCACAGCAGTCAAATTTACTGTATACAGTACCATAATTGTTTCACCTTCACTGCAATGGAAACTACACGTAAATGTGCAAAGCCAGGCAGGGAGGACTCCCTTCCCTCTTACCAGTAATTGCTACAGTTGTAAATATTTTGAGCAGATTTTAAGGGCGGCTGTGTCAATTTGTTCACGTACGGTACCCTTTCCCTTCTCCTTTACCATCCCCTTCCCCTCCCCTTCCCCCTCCCCTCCCCCTTCCCTTCCCCAACCCCCACCCCACCCCTCCCCCCAAATAAAACTGCATGTAAGGCAGTAAAACATTCAGTCAGCACAACCTTAATGTCTAACTTTACCATGGACCAAGTCAGAAAACTATACAGGGATATTTGCAGTTCTGATTGACCAAATGTTAAGGTGATTTGCTAACTGGACTTCTATGATTTACAAAGTAAAAGAGTAAACCACAGCTCACTTGACTTTATGGGCTAACTTTTACAAACTACACAACTGTCCACTTAGACTACTAGCCCTACATACTAGAGCACAGTAGATTGCATGACTTCACATGGCACAACAAAAATCGACATTTATGGAAAAACAAAAGGTGGAGTGTGTGGGAGTGGGGAGAGGGAGGGGGGTCTGAGTGGGCTATTCCACAATAGTAGCATCTCTGGTAGCCAGATCAACTAAAATGGGTCAAATATAAAGATCTTCTACACCGAAGGTACTGAAACTTATATGGTGTGCATGAACTCTGAATAATACTGTAAAAATTCTGGAAAATAATGTTACTTCAACACTTCTTTTTCAATGTTAATTGCCTATTTAAAAAACATAGTATTTATATACAAGCTGTAGGCAGTGGCTGATATAGAGGGGAGGCACTGGGCTATCCCCCTCCCTCTCACTGATGCCAAATTCTTGGTTTTTCTTTAATACCTAAAATATGTAAATTTCTGAAGGCAATTTTAAAGCCAAATTTACACAAAAAGTACCAGAGGATTATTTGACCAGCTTGTACCACATACATGGGAGTTTATATGTACTGTACTATAGGTACTATAAGATATAAATTACACATGTAAAGGACATGGATATTATGGAAATGCTTGTGATGAGCAATGAAGCCTGCCCTCAGTTCCCTAGATGATCTACTGTGATCACATACTGAACATACAAGATATTGGCAGGACCTATGGAGTGACAATTAAACAAAGGGGAATACTGCATGTATGTGGCATCAAAATGGCACAGCAAAAAAAAAAATAAATAAATAAATAAATAAATTAAATTAAAAAAAATCTGATATAGTCTCCCCAATACTCTAGGATTAGCATTTTTTCCCCAAAATGTGATCAGCACATTACTGAACATTAAAGATATTCATCCTTATAGTAGTCCCACATACTATTCATGAGCAGTGAATTTTGTTTTGCAAGAACCTTTTTTTCTGGTAGACAAAGTTGCCAAAATCTTTGGATATCCATTTCATCTGTAAATCAAAGTATAAAAACTTTTTATTACACAAACGACATTTCCCTATTAAAACTTATTGACAATTTTTTGCAGTATGGGAGCAGGTGAAAGGCTGGGGTTGATGGTTTACCAAAAAAGTCTAAACCATTTGATTTTGAAAGCCTATACATAAAATTACATATATTTACATACAATATATTGCACTGTGTATGTACTAAAGCTCTGATGTAACAACCAATTTCCAAAGACTTAACAATCTCCAGGGATTGTGATTCATAATTTTTTGTTGCATGTTTGTCCAGACATGTTACCATGGTTACAAAAACATGTATCCCACATTTTGCATTTCCCAATTAATTATGTACAGCTTTTTCAATGCCTCTCCAGTGGAGTATATTGTCTTACTTCAGATGGTGCAGAGAAGCCACAATAATTTGATTCCAAAGTGCTTTCACACAAGGCTGTTGTTTAATTACAGTACATCTGGCCTGGTTTCAACACAAATCAAGGCAATGTGGTTGCCATGGATACCCTGAGAAACAAATTTGACAAATCATTGTGTTAAGTATTAACCACATCCTTCAGTGCTTTCAGAGATTTTTATTGTTGCCACCAACAAAAGATCTCTAGAATACAATGAGTGTGCTATTAATACATGACCTTTCATTTTTAAGGCTTATTTTGTTATTCTTTTGTTATCTGTATTTCGCTTTGTATTTCTTTTTTTACTTTAAACTATTAAAAGCAGGGTTGCCAGCATTCCAAGAAAATAAAATTCCATGATATTTCCATCATTTCTCCATGATAAAATTTCAAAATTTCAGGATGAATACTTTTTTCCAGTCCTGACAAAAGATTAGTAATTACAGTACTGAACTAGATTAACTGAAAGCTGTACTTTTTACACCAGTTTACAGCAGTGTTTGCACTTAGTTTAATGTGAACATGTAAAAGTATCACAAAGGCATAAAATGGCCTCCTTTCCAACCCCTTACAGCCATCCATTCCTCACCTTAGGGAAGTATCACAAATCCAACCAGGCAGAAATCCCCATGCTTCAGTGCATGACATCACTGGGGATGTCTGCCGGGTTAGATTTGTGAGCCTTCCCTTATGCCTGTGAGAACTTTACATTTACAGTATTTTGGTTGTTTATTCATGCTAAACCTTAAGTCAACAGGAAATGCAGTGTTATATTGTTCGCATATATAAATACCAGTTGATCTGTCTCCAACTTATAGAACTTAGTCAAAAATATACAAAACAATTTGCAGGACAATCACTTTAGTGCTATTTTTGGAATCTTTATTTGGGGTACACTTAGTACTTTTCCTTTTACACAATGTTAGCTTAGGCCACATTATGGTGTAATAGCAGAAACAGCTCTGGAGGCAAGGGGCACTACTCCCTTTTGGCTTTTTAGTGCTGAGATGCTTTACTGTAGTTCATGTACAAAACCACCGAAGCACACTAAAAAGCCACCATAGCCAATCAACTCTTCCATGTTTGTCTTTGGCTATAATCAAATTCCATGATTTTTCCAGGATTTGAAGCATTTTGCCTCAAATTCCATGACTTTTCCAGGATTTAAAGCATCTTTTTTTAAATTCCATGACTTTTCCAGGTTTTCCCGGTAAGGCTGGGAACCCTGAAAAGGGAATTCACTGTAATTTGCACAAATAGGAAAATAACTTTTCTCATGAATGTGTTTTGAACATTCAAAATAAAGGTACAGTAATGCATGTATTAGTGAAGGTCACATATGAGGTATGTAAAGAGGGGCGATGTAGATTTTATCCTCTGTGGGAAAGACTTGCAACTACATAGGAACTTTACAGTATGTACAGTACAGAACAGTATTTAGGTTTAATAGGATACTGTACAATTCTTAAGACCAAAGGGAAAATGCAGTCCCTCCAATTTGAAGTAGTGTACCCAGGTACACTAAGTACAGTAGTTCAGGAATGGCTCCTATCAATCATGTGACAATATTTTTGTTACTTATTTCCTAAATTTTATGCAGAATATCTCATTGGTTAAACCCTCAATATTCAATGATATTACACAGGAACTTTATGAAAATACTTGCAAGAGAAATGACGAGACCTGTAAGGTTTGGCAATTTTTTGAAACTTAAACTTTGGGGACTGCCTTCTCTAAAGACATAAACTTGTCACACCAAAGTATATTTTAGTGTGGGGGTATCAAAATTCACAGTTGGTGGCTGCTCTTTGATTGACAGCAAAGTCTGAAAATCCAAAAGATGCAGAGTACATGTAGCTCACATTCCATACAATTCTGAGAAAGTACTTAGATAACACATTATAGCCGTATATGCTCACCAGGATATGGCCTTAAGCAATAAAATAGGTTTGTTAATGAACAAGGAGGAGCAAACACAGTTACGGGAGGAGCTGCAAGTTGCATACAGTACTGTAGTTGGGAGAATTGGAACTGTCCGGGATGACGAAAATTGCCCTTTAAGTACTGTACAGTGTACTATAGTTCTTGTCCATTAGTATACAGTACTTGCTGTTGAGCGGTATGAAAGCCTACAGTACACACAGAGATCATGGAAAGTACTTAAGATACAAACTACAAACTGTTTTCTATAGTTCGCTTCAACATCTAATCCTCTACCCCCCCCCCCCCGGCCCCCACCCCCAGCAATAAAACTGTAAACAACTAGGCTGCAACATTACAAAAACAGTCGGTTTGTTAGAAATTAAAGTACCAGCCTGTATTTGTGCCACAAATGTCCCACAAACACATTAGAATGTCCCACAAAAAATTTGAAGAGCAATTACTGCTGAACTGTTTATTTCAAAGAAATCACCTTACTGTAAGTTTTGCAGAGATTCAGTCATTACAAATTGTACTGCTCACCTCATTTGTAAGGTAAATTTGGGGTCACATATTGTACTGTACTTTTTGTCACCTAGGCACCTCATATTTAAAAACTTCCCAAAGGGGGGAGGGAGGGGGTGACCGATAACCTACTCCCCTTAGACACCTCTCCCCAGGCCATCCATTGAGAATGCCACACTGGAAAATGGACCTAGCTTTATCACTGAATGATATCCTGGAAGAGTACATGTAAAAATCAATTTCCTTTCTATTTCACACTTGTATCATAAATAAACATGAGCTAATGCAAATTTGTGATGTCAAAAGACGGATATACTAAATGTAGATATTAAAGTAAGCCTTTTTTCCACCTTCATTTCAAGGACACTTGTAGCATTGCTGTCCCCAGAGGGATCTTATTTAAAATTGTTTTCCTGATCGCTATCACTCACCAAACTGTAAGTTATCTGATCAGTTACAGATAATTTATACAGCATAAACAAAAGAAATCTTGGCACTCTGCAACACTCTGCATCATTATTTTTGATGCTGAGTGTTGCATCAAGTGTTGTTACAGCCCTGTAGGTAATGAGTTACTTCAGAAACCATCAAACTTTGAAGCTGTATATTTTGAGAACAGTAAAAGATATTGAAATTAATTCTTTCATTGAGGAATTTTATTCTTTAGCTACCAAGTGAAAACAGTTCTTTTGGGTGCATGTCACCATACTGCCAAGTCTATATCTCCTTGATAAAGTACAAAACCATCTGTAAAAGGACAGCTTACACACAATGAACATGCTAACTGTAGAAAAAGTAAAGGCTGCAAACCCAAGTCCTGTACTGTACATAAAATTGCTTGAAATTCACAGTGAATTCAGAATATCTCACTAAAAACCACATATTCCACATGTATTCAAAATACATACTGTAGGCCTGATTTTTAATGTCAGTGAAGACTGACTTCTAATATCATAAATTAAGGCTGCATGCTTCCATTGTTTAATTTTGGGAATAAAGTCATTTACATAAGATACCTGTATGCACATATTTCATGCAAAATAATGACAGCTTTCATATAAAATCAATTATGCGAGATTGTTTTTTTCGATGAGAACAAATTTTCAAAATGAAATTCACCTTACATGCAGTATTATATACATTCAGGAGTTTGGTTGGAATTCATGTTTTTCAATGAAAGACAAGGCTAAAACATATTGGAATAACACAGTGTTGGTCTCAAAAAACATGCAGGCCTTAGCCTAGAGTACACTTTCAACCAACTACAGTATACTGTATTCAACTATTTTCACGCACGTGTCCCTGACTTTTGGGCAGTATACACTCGTATTATTATTTATGGTATTCAACCACAGTTTCACAGGAAGGTATCTTGTGGTAAGATTCATAGTTCTAACAAGTGGTTAAGAAATGAATTTCCTTTGGAGGGCTACAGTACTTTTTGCTGAAACTTGGGAAACTTTTTTAAATTCTCTTCTCTAAAGATGGGTTGCGATTATCTGGGGGATGGAGCTTAATTACAAGTTGTGTAGGTTGGTTTCTAGGGCTGCTGACCCCCAGTTGTCGAACTAGTCTCAAAGGCAAGATTAGCCAATACTGGGGTGTCAATTATAGTGGTAGGGATTCTGTTAGTAACAGAGGTAAACCATTAAACAGGATAGTTTCTATACTCAAAGTCATGTTTGCCAATATTCATAGCATTTTTAGCAAGTTTGACAAGTTCATAGCTAGCGTTTACTTAGGCAATCCGAACATACTGTAGTTGGTGCGACTGAGACTTGGCTCCATTGTGAATTCAGCAATTCTGAAATTCAGGTCCCAGGGTATACAATTTACAAGCAAGATAGGGTACATACAGTTCGGGGTAGAGGTGAGGGAGATAGTGTGAATAGTATTGACGCTACTGATAAGTTTTCATCCAGTTTTTCACACTGCTTGTGGTTTTGGTGATAAGTAAGGTACTGTACTCTTTCACTTATTGGTGCTATTAATCGTTCACCAATTCTTGTGCTGAAAAGTGAAAATAATCCTCAAGACTTACCTGAAAAGCTCCGGGAAAGTTATCCATGAACACAAAAATATCAGAGCAAACTAAAACGTAACAAGTTATTCCACTGGCAATGAAGCAGCAAGGGTGACTTGTAACAAGCTGTTTAGGAAGCGCATAGAGTGCCATCATTCTACAGGGGATTTATTCATTGCCAAAAGTTATTCTGCAGTTATGGGCTGTCCAATTGTAGTCATACAGTAGGGGAGATAAGTAGGAGCAAAATACTGTACTGTAGATTCAATTTTTACTTGATAGTTTTATTGAGGTTTCATTTGAAAGGGCAGTTTTATGTGGGGATTTCAACTGCCCCGAGATTGACAAGCATAAATGTTTAAATGGATTGCATTGGAGGGATTTCCTTGAGGTAGTGTCTGATGGTTTCTTTACACAGCATGTACTCTTCCCAACATGTGGGGCTAATCATCTGGATGTGGGGTGCTCACTGATGAACACATGGTTAAGAATGTCATTTTTTTCTTCTAAAGTCTAGAGATCCTTACCTTATTACAGTACTGTAGCTTTGATCTTTATCATTGCAGCAAACTTGACTATAGTGATAAATTTGTCAAGTCAAGCAAGGGTAGGCGGTGCCACTATCTGACATTACACTCTGTCGGTGAACCTCGCACATTTTTTAGGAAAGGCCCGAAATCATCATTCGTGATTCCATGCGAAAGATTAATTGGCTTTTTAATTTGCCATGTGTGAATATTTTGAAAGGCTGGTTCTTATGACCAAGCTAGACCAGTTTCTGTTGTCTCACTCATATTTGATATGGCAGCAACTTCATCAGTAGCGAGCCGTCATACGCGGCATGGATTTAAATATTCATAATTGCTTTCAGTAGAGCAATAAAAAAGTATCTATAGTACCTGTCTATTTTTCCGATACTCTTAAACCTTGATTTACAAGGAAATCTTTTAGATTTTTGCCTTCTGGTAGACAGGGTTCGGAAAAAAATATGTAAGTAGACAAGTACAGGTTGATGTTTATTAGTAAACTGCTTTGAGTCACTCGAATGAGGAGGGTTTTCCATAATTAGCATAAGCCACGCACTGGTGGCGCTACTCTTTTCCTCCACGTGAGTTGCATGAACTCTTATTTGAGCAGTGTGATGAGAATTCATGCTTCCAGTTTTGCAGCAATAAGTAGCGAATTATCATTTCCTTTGTTATCATTTTGAGGGATAAGAGGATTTTACTACTTACAAGTTGTATCTCGGGGTTGCTTGGCAGGCCTATGCTAGTGTTCCAGTAGTTCTCCAGTCTTGAAATAACAAGGCAATTTTTTAGATTTAGTGTCTGGTCACGAATTTGTAATAAATGAATTGAATCAGTAATTAACCTGTCATTGCCATTTCAGTTGTGAGTAAGATGTGTAGGATCTCTTAGTTTGATCATTTACCATCAAGATGTGAGTAAATTTCAACAGTTGTGAAAAAAATTATGTATTTTGTGAACCAACTCAAAAAGCACCTTTAAAAGGTTGGAAAATAAATTGGATTCCTCCAACTCCCATCTTCATATTGTAGCTTATTCCATTGCAGAGATAAAAAAATGTTGAAAGATATTCACTTAATTTGAAATAGTCAATTGCACACTAATCTGTGATGTTCTTGTACAACTCATATTACCTGCTTTTGTTTCCTTTTGAAAATTAAAATGTTAATGTAACCTTGAAATGTTTGCTGTTTTCTTGCATAGCATGTTGCATGGCCAAGTGGTTAGAGCATCCGACTTGCAGCCAGAAAGTTGGAGGTTCGAATTCTGGCCAGGTCATTCCAAAGACTTCAAAAATGAAATCTCCTGCCACTGTGCTTGGTGCAAAGCATAAGCAATGGGGTAGGGAAAACAAGCCAGTGAGCCACAACTGGAAAAAATGCCGTGGCCGGCCCGACTTAAACCATTTGGTTAGAAACAGCTGTAAAACCTAATCTACTGTAACTAACTACGGTAACTGCATAGCATGTTGTAGAGAAGAGGGCTAGTACGGTCAAGTGACCCCATAACAGTAAGACAGAGATCATATTTCGGGACAAGGTGCATTGGCTTTCAAAAGCAAAGAAAAGCAAAGAAAGTACTGTAATTTTGTGTAGTACAAGAATGACATCACAAATTATTGCACAATCTACCATTTTAAGTTGAGTGAATAAGCTTCAACATATTATATCTCGGCTCAGGAATGCCCTGTGGAGATGGGAGTTTGACCATTTAAATTCATTTTTCAAGCTTTGTGACATAGGCCTATATTTTTGAAATTTCTTACTTTTGGTACAGTACACTTAAAGATTCTGTCAGTTCCTCTGTGCATTTTTAGAAGTGTCTGGACTCAGGCTTTGTTCCTGCTTACTGGTGGGTTGCAAATGTTACTCCAATTTTTACGAAAGGGATCAAGTTTTGCCTTGTAATTACAGGCCTATTTGTTTCACCACCTAATACAGTATACAATGTCATGGATTATGGTCATGGATTGTTTGCTTAAGTACTGTATCTTTTAGATAATGGGTTACTCGTGCTGTCTCAACATGACCTCCTGCCTAACAGTTCTTGTGTTAAGTACTGAAATTTACTAAGCTTTCTTGAGGATGTCTCCTTACTGTACCTCTTGGTTCTGGTCACAGTGTTGATGTCATTTTAATTTTCAGAAAGGTTTAGATAAAGTTCCTATAATTAGGCAGACAAATAGTGAAACTGCATCAGTAAGGTATCAAGGACAGATATGCTGATTTGATCATTTTTTGGCTTCTTGGCAGATCTCAGATAGTTTTTCTGTTTGTTGTTTATTTCTTGTCACCACTGGGGTACTGTAGGGTTCTCTTCCTGGCCAAATTCTTTTCTTAGTTTTCATCAATGATATCAATAGCTCTTTCACATCTAGTAATAGGTAAGTTTGCTGATGATACCAACCACTGTAGGAAAGTAATTGATGAGAAGGATGCTTCTCTACTGCAAAAGGACAGCTTATTTTCATGATCTCAGACTTGGCAAATGTCTGATAGATGCAAAGTTCTTCATTTTGGTTCTAAATTTTTAAGTAATAATTTTACCATGAATGGAGTGTTTTAAATATTTCAATAATTCAGGACCTTGAATCCTGATCCTTCTGGTTGCTAAGCTTCATCACTTCAAATGCCACCGCTTTTATCCACTTGGCCACAGCACCAGAATTGTGACTTTGGAAAAAAATCTGGGTGTTGTCAATAAAAGTAAGCCAAAGCTTTCTACTGTAGGCTGTACAGTAGGCAGCTGCTGCTGCAAAGGGGAACGGGATGCTTAGATTGATCTTGAAATGCAATTTGAGGACTAATTTGTACAAGCAGTTGCAGGGCTCGAAAATAGTCTGGTGCTCTGGCGCAAAAGCGCCAGAGACGGCCGCAACTGTTCCAGGAAAACGAAAAAGTAGGTGTTTCTCTGGAGCTAAAAATAGCGCCAGGCGCGTGATGCATTCAATCCAAAAATCACAGAAACATTTGCCGCACATAAATGTCAAATTACAACACAAAACTGTCCCGAAATCTTGCGATATGTACCGTGAAAAAATAAAGTTTGT